>PVLA01003216.1:0-223554 GCA_004027455.1 Hydrochoerus hydrochaeris | reverse complement strand
TTTCCTTCCCTTTCTTTCTCCTCCCTTTATTTTTTCCTTTTATTTTTTCATAAAACAAAAAATGTACTAGTGGGGCTGGGGATATAGCTCAGTGGCACAGTGCCTGCCTCTCAGGTACAAGGTCATGAATTTGATCACAGGAACCCCCCCCCCCAAATTGCTAGTGTCAATTACTTACTTTATGGAACAGATAGTGACAACAAGCATGAGAAACAGAAATTATATTTGTCATTCCTATGTGCATGGTATAATGTTTGTGGGTTTCATGGGCAGGATTTTCAAACCATCAAGGAGGGTTTTCCATGTTTCTGCCACTGACTTCCTGAGATTCAAGTTTACCATCCCCTCCCTCCATCCAACATATACACTTCCCCTAGAGATATAGTTTTTTACTCTCTTCCCCCTCAGAAGTAACAAAATCCTGGGAGAACCAGCAGCCCCAGAGCTCCAACCATGGAGGGACTCAAGGCACAGCACAGAAAGGCAAATTGCCTGCCCTCTTGGTAAACACCCCTGGCATGAGGCAGGCTCCCATGAGCCTACCAGCACGTGGGCTGAGAATCAACTCTGCCCCTCCACATTAGCAAATGAGAGCCAGAGATCTAGACCTCTCTTGAGAGGCTGACCATATGCAATGTAGTAAATAGGGGGGGATTTCCTTCTACCATCTCTTTGAAGACAAATATTGTTATCACTGTTTTGCTTTGTTCTGATTAATGGTATTGCTGTATTCAATGTTCTGTTTTGATAAATTCTAGAATGTCTTGTATTTCCTTTGATTTGGATTTCCTTTGATTTGGCTATACCTGATTGAAAGAAAAACTGTTGTGAAGATAACAGGATATACTATGGTACCTACTACTGCTATGCCAGTAACCTGTTGAGGGTTTCTGTACCAGTTTCACTGCACTATCTCAGTTGGCTTTGTTCCATCTTGTTCTGTTGTATTTTGCTACCTTCAAAATAATAAAAAATTAAAATAAATAAATAAAAAATAAAAAGTAAATAACAACAAAACAGATCAGTAAGGTACTGAGCAAGCTGAAACACGATATAACTAAACAGATAATGGACTTGAAAAGCAAAAGGAGGAACAGAAAGCGCTCTCAAGAATATAACTGCATGTATGTTTAAGTGTGTAGGATTCATAACCATGTTGCTAAGTTTTTGTTGGATCATTGAACAGAACTATTTGCAGCCTCACTGTTTCAATGTCCACCTTGTATGCTTTAATTTTGTAACTTGAACAACTATATCTAGCAGACAATATGTAATTTATCAACTAGTGATTTCTTACTGTTTATTTTTTTTCTTTTTCTTTGAAATTCTGTATTGTCTCTTCCCTTTTTTCTGTTTTGCTTTTTTTCTATTTAAATAAAACAAATTTAAATTACTTTTAAAAAAAAGAAGTAACAAAATCCTTAAGAAAGAGCAAAACACAGCTTTTTAAAGAAAAGAAATACTTTTATTAAAATACATCATAATGAGTATTTTTCTTGTTTTTGCAAAGTGAAGACAGTGTTATCAAGTACTTACATTGACCTGGGAATTTTCATCTTGGGACCGCTGGGATATACCTTCCATCTTTTAGCTCAAAACGTTTGCACAGGTAACTGCTGACACATGAGCCTATCCCCTAGCACTTTGTATTCATTTTCCCAATACCCAAGCCTCTTCCACCCTGGTATCCACTTCCTCCTCTGTCTCCTTAATGCTTTCTGTACTACATTTGACTTTCAAAATCTAATTCATGCAAAGATAAATTTCTACTTCCTTAATGAAGCCTTCTAGCTCACAGTCAGCCTCAACCTCTTCTTAGCATGTCACAGTTGAACTCAAATTGCATGCATTGTGAAACTCCATCTTCATATCTAAATGGAAAACTCATCTAGATCATGGACTATATCTAAAACTTCTGTTATATTACAACTAGAAGATACACATCCATTCATTTATTCATCAAATGTATCACATGTCTACTATATTTCTTGCCATATGTCAGATATTGGGGTTATAAAAGTGAGCACAAAACAAACTTTTCCCATGATAAAATCAGTCTAATTTGAGTCTCAAATATGTAAGCAGATGTCTTAGTCACTTTCCCATTGATGAGACACACTATGTAGTACTTACAATTAAAAGCAGAAGAGAATAATTTTGGTGCACCAGAAACAGGATGGCAGAGGGATATGGCAGAAAACCATTGCTCAAACCAGGGCAGTGAGGAAGCAGAGAGCAAAGAGTGGAGTGGGGGACAAGAAGCCAAGCCCCTGGTAACCCACCTCTAATCAGCCTTACCTTCAACGGCATATTCAGCTACTGAGTCATCCATGGATGACTCTCCCAACGAGTATAGCACCTGATGAGCCAATCACCTTCCAGATGCATGAGAATTTTTGAGAGAACATCTTAGATCTAAACCATGACATTAGATCATTAAAATAAAACACGATAAAGTGTGACACATAATGAATAGCTCATCAACTCAGCCAGTTATCAGTCCTCAATTTGAAAACTGTATTCTCTGTTCCCATGTTCACAAGTATTCTTGCAGGACAAAACTCAGTGGTTGGTTAGATAGATGCAAAGTGGGTGTAACCAGACTCCCAAGACACTACAGGCTCCTGAAAAATCCCTGAGGCAGTAGGCAAAGGAATCCAGTTCCTTTCCAGACCCTCTGATCAAAGAAAAGCAATTCCCAGTTTGTAAAAGAATGTCACAAGTATGCATAATTGTCAGGACCCAAAAGAAACAAACACAAGACCATATGAACAGATTTTTTTTTAAAAGATCTGGACCAAGGAAGGGGAAGAAGAGCTGATCCAGAGGAGAATGGTAGCTTCAAAAAAGAGAGCAAAACTGCCAAGGTGAGCCTAGAGTGTTGTAGAAACCTGATATGAAACCAAATGGCAAACTCTGCGCTGAGGAACTGGAAGGCAACTGTTTATTACGCTGGCAGGCTGGCAGGACCAAGTCCAAATCACCAGCAGCAACTGAGAGTGAAATGGAGAGTTACATACATTTTGCAAGCAGGAAGTCCAAAAGCTAATAGCAGGTTATCATATAATTGGTTACATGATTCAAGTGTATGTGGCCAGGCAGGTTAGTCAGAGGAGTTGTTTATCATAAGGTGCCAGAAAATAGGGAGGGAGCTTGGACTGAGAGGGTGACTGAAACTAAGCATGTCCTTGACTAGTTTATTTCAGTTGGACAGTCCTTGAAAATAGAATATGTCAGACAGTTCCGGCAGTCCAGATGAATGAGGTCAGACTGACTCAGGTAGGACCATCTCTAAGTTGCAGCTGACCATGGTCAGTCAAGACTAACTGAGTCTACTGGTCTAACTATGTGGTGTGGATGAGCACATCTTGTCTTAATAGAACATCAGTCTGTTCATTTTTAACTCTTTTGTCACTAGGAGACTTGTCTATGAACTGAATCCAACTAATACAGTTCCTATGTTGGATACAAGAACTATGTGGTGGCAGGATATAAATTCAAGGTGAAGGAAAGCAAATATACAATCTGCTTTCAGCTCTTTAACTTGCAGCCAGTTTAGTCATAGATTTGGGCCCATTAAGTGATGGTTTTGAGTAGGAGAATAAAATCTATTAACTCTATGCAATCTGATTCTAGTCTTTTTGTTACTAGGGAAGCAATTTTCTAGAGATAGGACAGAAAATCATCACCGCCTGGCCTGACAGCTCCTCTGCTACTCATTGCTACATGTTGAACCCTGGTTATTGAGCTCTGTAGTTGGATCCTTGCCTGGGATTTGTCACCAACAGATGTGTGGTCCTTTGCAAACACCTTCAGGTGACTCCTTAAAAAAATCAGAACTGGGCCAGATGTCCTTCATGATCTTTTCAATCTTGGAGACTGTATGTGCTCAGCAATCTTAAACTAGGTAATCAACTTCAACTTGAAGTAAAATGAGAAACAGGATCAAGGACAAATGTATGTAGAGGCACCTTATCTCTCATTTTAACATATCCTCTTTGGGGCGTAACTCATTGTATCATTTTTATTCAGGAAGCCCAATATAAATTGTTGCCTATACTTGCCAAGAGTCTTGCAAAACTTTTATTAGACCTTATTATACCTACATAACCTTTAAATAATATCATACCAATGCTTTTAAACAATATCATACCAACTTTTAAACAATATCATACCAATACTTTTATTAGACCTTATTTTATTATACCTACATAACTTTTAAACAATATCATACCAATGCTTGAGTATTACATAGAATATTAGACTAGTACCTCTTACCCCAGAGAGCATGGCTATGATCAAGGAATTAAATAATAACAAGTGCCGCTGAGACTGCAGGGAGAAAAGAAATTTTCTCCACTGTTTGTGGGAATGTAAACTGGTACAGCCAGTGCGAATATTCCTCAAAAAACAAACAAAAAACAAAAAATAAAACCCCCAACTAACTAGAAATTCCATTTAACCCAGCTATACTAACAGTCTAGGTATTGTCCCAAAAGACTTAAATGCAACATATTACAGTGATATGTGCAAATTCATATTATAGCAGAACAACTTATAATAGTAAATCTTGGAACCAGCCTCTATGCTGTTCATCAACAGATGAATGGATAAAGAAAAAATGTGGTAATTACACAGGATGAAGTCCTACTCTATCAAAAAGAAAGATAAACACCCTAGCTAGCCTGCTTAACTAACATGCTCAGAACACTGAGATTCACCCACAGCTGGACTTGCCGAGACGCACAAGCACAAAACACGACATCCAAAACACCGGCAACGCAACACGCCATGAGTGCCTGTTGTTTATGCTCCTGACTGGCAGCCGAGAATTCCTGCTGCTACTCAGCATCACAAGAGAGAACCACACTGTATACAGGGAAAAGATCGAAAATATGAGTTTGAAGTATGATTTCTACTGAACACATATCACTTACGCACCATCACAGAGCGGAAAAATTGTCAGTTGAACCATCGTAAATTAAGGCCCTTCTGTAACTGAAGGTTTAGAAACTACCTGGTCACATAGCTATTTAGAGGCTAGTTTGGGACCCCCCCCCCCCAGCCTGCTTCCTCCGCAACAAAGCCCACTGTAGAGTCAGTATCTCCCAAGATGAAGAAAATAAAACTTGCATTTCTTACTGTTGATGTTGCAAAACTCAGCTGATACAAATCTGGAAAAAAGCACAGATGTAGCGCAAATACAGTTGAGTGTGATCCCTCCTGGCAAGGGAGCAGGGAAGGATGGAAAGGGAGCCCAGATGTGCTGGAGCTTTGGAACCATTGCCACGGTTACTGACCCTTTTCAAATAACATGGTCTTGTCCAGTGCAACTTTGAGTTCACAAACTGTTATTTTTCCCTTGGGGAAAAAGAGGCAAACTAATTCCAGAAGATTTGGTATTGTTTTCCTTAGTGAAAACAGGGATAAAGTGCGCATACATGTAATGCTTTGTTGCACTGGACCAGCTGCTTTACCTCTTGTGGGTTATGTACTTTTAAATTAGTCATTATTAAGCCTGTAAAATGATTACCTGCTAATGACAAAGATTTTCTTTCATTTGTTTTAAAGTAGCATCACATTTGTTTATTTTACTTCTCTTCATTTCTTTTAACAAGAATAAAACAACATGTTTTAAGGAGGAAACATCAGCTCAAATTAGCACCAGCACTGCTGCCATATACATTTTTACTTAAACACAATTGCACAGTTGACACAGTTTTGTGATCTGATTTCCTCCCTCAGGTCACGCTTTGCATAGTCCCTGTGATTGTCCTGTCATGGCCACCAGAATGGAGGTGGTAGCACTTCCCTGTTCTTGGTTCCTGGGGCTACTTTGATGGAATTGTGACAGAAACGTAGCGATTTTGAGGCCATTAACCTTTGAAAGAAGATATAAACAGACCCAGTTACATTATGCGTCTGCCAAATAAAAAGCCACACCAAGACTCTGAAAGACCAGAGAGAGATGGCTGGTGGGTAACGCTTCCTGCGGCAGGGAAGAAACACCACTGACATTTTATAACCAAGACACAGATTAACAAGAAACTCAGAGTACACTACGCAGTGCCAATCCTGCCTTCCTCTTTTCTGTCCCCGAGTTCCAGGACAGCCCAGAGAGGACAACATGGGTAGTCTGCAGGGACTGCTGATTAGCACCCCTTCCCCTGACTTCTAGGCATCAGTGGTGATGGAAAGGACGGGGTGTGTGCGCTCCTGGAGCAGAGGCCAGGGGATCCACCTGGCTTCAGGGCGGCAGGTGAGCGGGCGGACTGGCCCTTTCCGCGTTCCCAGGTGAATGAAGCAAGTGTACAAGAAATATCCTGGACTTGGCAGGAAGGAAAGAAAAGATGGGGGAAGGTGCTGGCAGGTGGAAATGGAGGAGGGTCAGCAGAAGAGCACAGGGTGCGAAGGCAGAGCAGAGGACCCGGGAGCGTGCAGAGGTGGTTGGGAGGCTCAGCTTAGTAATTCTTTTCTCTCTAGGACTTGGGGAGGCTGCAAGGACCCCCGGAGCCGGAGGCGGGGCCCAGAGGTGTGGCTCGCGAGGGGCGGGGCGGGGCCTGGCCTGGGGCGGGGCGGGGTAGGGGCGGGGCGGGGCCTGGCCTGGGGCGGGGCGGGGCGGGGCCTGGCCTGGGGCGGGGCGGGGCGGGGCGGGGTAGGGGCGGGGCGGGGAGGGGCCCGGCCTGGGGCGGGGGCGCAGACCCGCTGCCGCCAGTCCCCCAAACTCTTGGTGCTCCGCCGGGTCCCGCTGTGGGCGCGGAGCTCTGACCCCGCCATGCTCCTGCTCCTGGGGCTGTGTTTGGGGCTGTCCCTCGCCACGGGGTCTCAGGAAGAGGCACGGAGCTGGGGTGACACTTCAGAGCAAGTAAGTGCGGGAGCTGCAGGGAGCAGGGGGCCCTGGGCGCGGCTGCGGTCCCTTCTCTCCGCCTCCCCGGTCCGCGTGGCCGATCGGACGCCAGGAAAGGCGGCATCGCCTTCCTCTCCTTTCACAGCGTCCCTGTCCGCAGCCTGCTGGCCCCGAGCTTGCCTACCTGCTGGTCACCGGTGGGTCACTTCATCGCCTGCGGGGCCTGCCCCTGGCGAGGTTTCCCGCAGAACTGTACCTGTTGCCTGACTGCCTTTCTGGTTGGTTTCTGAGAGGGGGACCCATCCTCCTCCCAAGAAAATTAATAACAAGATTTCTGCGTTTGCGAGGTACTGTGTTGCTACTGTTGTTGATTCAGGGAGAAGAGACAATCTGGGAAAAGTCACAAACCCCTGGAAGCCTCGGCTGTCCCATCCCCAAATCCGGAGCGCACAGTTTTCCAGGTCGGTTCTCACCTGCAGCTTCAGGGTGGCCTGGTTCCAGGCTGGTCCCAAGCTCCAAAGCATCTCGGTTTCTTTAGTTGATACTAAGGCTGAGTTTTTATTGGCTTAACGTTACAGGTGAAAATGAACTCTCCTACGATGTGAGGTGACCAGGAAAGTCTTAGAAGAGTATAGAGCAGGTTCACACCCGTGTCACTCACCAGTGTGGTGTCGCTGCAGACTTTATGGGAAGTAGCTGTCAGAGTGGACAGCGCTGTTCAGACACCTCCTTTAAATGTTGAACTGCTTAGCTTAAAGCATGCTTTTGCAAAATGCAAGGGAGATAGAGGTCAGTTCACATCTTCTGCCTTTTCCCAGCCTGTTTGGAGGAGTAGATTGAGAAGAAAGAATCTGTTCAATCCTCGGAAGGTTATCTTCATGCCGCCCTGGGAAGGCACTGAACCTAGAATGCGCGTGGTGGTGATCCTCTCCAGGGCTTGTCCTGAGGAGTAACCAGTAACCCCCCCCAGAGCTTTTGTGGTGGAGTAGGAAAGTGCAGGTTTTGGATCCGGGCTGGTGCCCACACTGCCCTTTCCGGTTGTGTGGCCGAGGCCAGCCCTGTATCTCTCCCAGCCTTCCTTGCCTCTTGGCCTTTGAGCGTGGCTGGGAGAACTGAGCTGGCTGGTGTGAAGGACTGGCTAGTCCCAGCACGGTGCACGGTGCACGGCCCACGGCGCACGGGAAGGTCTTTCCGTGGGTAGTTAAGGGCATGCGCTACTGGGCTGCCTGGAATTGAAGTCTGATTGCGTCCCTTTCCGTCTCTGTGACCTTGGGCTGATCATTTGTTGCCTCAGTTTCTTCTTCTGTGGAAAAAGAATACAGCCAGGCGGACTGAAGGAATTAATGTATCTAACGTGCTCGGAATAGGGTTGGAGATTAGTGTCAGCTATTACCAGCTGTTGGGCTTGCGCCGCCGAAGTGCTGAGGGAAGGAATTTGGGGTAAAGATCTTGAAAGTTTTTGGAGAGGTGGAGGGAGGAGTGTGTGGGAGGGGCGGAAACAAAGCTCCCGTTGAGGAGCCAGGCCGAGCTAGTAAGCTCTGCCGCCCTCAAGTTCAAGTAGGCTTAACACTCTAAGCTTTCCTTCTTGGAAAAATGTGGACTCAGTCCATTTCGCTGACTTCGTGCATTTTATTTCTTCAATGCGTAGCTAATATCTGTCTTGAAGATGACTAAATCAAAAGAAAGACTCTAAAATGTTAAGTTGGGGAAGTCATAAAAAATTAAAATGTGTTAAGTACCTGTACTAACTCCCTACAATAAATGTAACCATTGTGTGCTGCACACTTGTACTAATAAAAAGAAAAAGTTCAAAATATAAACTTCTATATTATAAAGAAGATTTGCAGTTTTACCTGTGATCCGTACTATTTTTTAAAAAAATTTCCCGTGTGTGTGTGTGTGTGTGTGTGTGTGTGAATATTTGAGAGACAGGTTCTAGCACCAGACTTCCTGGGTTTAAGTCCTGGCTGTGTGCTTGCTAGAGAGGGTTACTTAATATTTCTGACCGTCTACCTTGGAATGAAGATGGTAAGATTACTTAATTACAAGAATTTTAACCAGGTGTGGTGGTGCATGCTTATAATCCCAGCACTGAAGAGACAGAAACAGGAGGATTGAGGCCAGCCTGGGATACATAGTGGGTTCAAGACCAGCCTGAACTACAAAGCAAGATCCTGGCTCAGGAAAAAAAAAAAAAAAAAAAAAAAAAAAAAAAAAAAAAAAAAAAAAAAAAAAAAAAAAAAAAAAAAAAAAAAAAAAAAAAAAAAAAAAAAAAAAAAAAAAAAAAAAAAAAAAAAAAAAAGGTTTTAAAGAGTGAAAGGAACAGCACACTTAAATTTTTGAGCAAAACTTGGGAATGTTCTACTCTTTAAGTATTATGGTCTTCAAAATGATATATAAACTTAGTTTTTAACAGAATATATAAATTTGATGCAAATTTTAATGTAGCTAAACATGCCTACTAGTTTATGTTACAATTACATTGCAATTTTTATTAAAAATAAAGGTAAAAATACTAGTAACATTTTAGTTTCAGATTTCTTTCTTTGACTCTTACTCTTCACTCCATCTGGAAACTATGCTACCCACAAAGGAGTAACTGATAAAAAGTGATGCTTTCCATCCTTCTCAGTGCCAAAAAGTCATTTGGGGACTCCCTTAAATGTCATTATTGTAGATCCATTAGGTTTGGGGGGGACGAGTAGGGGATAAATTATTCTGATCCAGGTGATCTTAGGATGGTGAATAAGACAAAAAGAACTTGTTATACCTTACCTGTAATTCCACCATCCTGGAAAGCTAAGGCTGGTGGACTGTATGTTTGAACCCAGTCTGGGTAACTTAGAGAGTTTTGGGGATCCTGTCTCAAAGCAAAAACAGAAACAAAAATAACCTCTGTAGCAATAACAGGCTGGGGATGTAACTCAGTGAAAAGGCCCTGGGTTCAATTTCAGTACTGCTTTTTTTTTAAAAAAGACCTTCAGAATCTTTTAGGAAATTAGTATTAGAAAGGAGTTCTCTTGTATAAAATCAGTCTGGTACACTATGTTGATTTACCTGTTTTGCAACTTTAAAATTTATGATAATATAAATATGATAGGGCTGTAGTCCTGGTATTACAAAAGCAGTTTTAAATTTATGAAACATTAATAGCTACTAGTTATTGAGTGTCTAGTGGCCCAGAGAGTTTGCTAGGAGCTTTATGTAAAAGAAGTTAGAAGCAATAAAGTGTTATGGTTGAAAGTGCTCCAGCTGAAGCCAGACTGGTGTTGGTTGAAATCTGGGTGCCATTACTTCTGGGCTGTGTGTCATTGTGTGTCACCCCTTGAATGTCAGCATTGTCACTTGTGAGATGGGATGGTGAATAGCTCCTATCTCATAAGGAGCATGATTCTAGGTTTGGGGAGAGAAACAAAGTTTGCACAATTTTAGGACTTTAAGAGACAGAATTTTAAATTATGACTATAGAATTAGATGCTAAAGTAGCCATTTATTTAAAATGATAATGCATAGCAGATTATCTATTTTATCAGTCTGAGAAACACCCATGGATACCACCCAGGGTTAGGTACCTTTTACAAGGAAGGGAACCTCAAATTTATAGTCTACTAAATTTCTAAATCATAGCACAGTACTAAATATTGCTTGCCTAGCATATGGAGACCCAGTATTCTATCTCTAACACTGCTAAACATAATAATTTTAAAAATTAGAGAAAAATAATAAGCCCATTATATGTACTTAATGATTGTGGTGAGGATTGAGTTAATTCAGGTGAAGCATTTGCATATAGGAAGAGATAAGACACTATTAGCTGTTCTGTACTATTTAGGTACAGCCTAGTGAAATCTCCAAGAACCACTTTATCTGTTTTATAAAGACAGCTAGGGAAGTCGGTTCAGGAGAAGTGACATACAAGGCTACTACATGCAGAGCTGCTGTTAGAGTCCAGGTGTGTTAATTGCTAAAGTTGGAGCTCTCAATAAATCCACTAATAGCAAGCTACTTTCATATATGTAACTTAATTTGTTCAAATGTGATTTTTATTTGTAACTCCTGGCACATAGACAGTATTCAATGTATGTTGGTCATAATTCAAACATCTATTGTGATGACACATTTCCAATCATGGAAACTAGAATTTCTATACTTAATATTTCCTCCAAATTCTCATGCACAAGTCTGTCTTTACATTTGAGGGGAAAACAGAGAACCAAGACAACTTTTTTAAAGAAAATTCTCTACAAAATAAATCTGGTAAAAGACTTTGCAAGCTGCAGCACCACTTAGTAATGTCTCCCTGATGTGCATGGATATGATTGCAGATAAAGGACTGTAGAACTAAATGGGGAAGGAGGGTGTTGTGGGAGAAATTTCAGAGCTTTGCTCACTCCAAACCAGTCATGGCTCATTTCTTAGGGGCAGGGAAAAAGGGTGGGGAGTCTTGAAAACTGAGTGATAAATTATATGTATCTTTGTATTCTTAACTAGCAGTTTTCTCAAAGACTTGGGTGCCCAGATTTAAGGAAACCTTACTTAACACACTGTTGAATTGTGGTCAGGAATGCCAGTAATGCTTCTGCATCCAAGGATCAGCAAGGTCCATGTGGAAAGATGGAACTATAGGATGAAGAATTTAGTTTTTCTTTTTTGGAGAAGGAAGTGGGAGATTATACATATGGAATCACTCATTGTTTCCCTAAAAGTAAGGTCCATTTCCTACTTTTTCCACAGGTAAAGGAAAAAACTGAGTGACTTATTTTCAACTAGCTGATTTTTTTTTGGCTCCAAATCTACCTCGAAGTTGTTTAGAATTTTAACCCAAATTTGAAGCTTCTCTCCCTTCACCAAGGTTATAATAAGGCACATCAGTTGTTAGTAACTAAACGCTTTGCAGCAATGTTATCCCAAAGAAGATGACACAGAATTACCCACGTGGAAAGACTCCTAGATTAATGCTTCTAGACCTGGTGATAAATGGCATCTCCTGTGACTTTCCAACATCTAACCTTGGTTTTGTTCCCAGTTCTACAGCAGATATCTAAGGTAATAGGCTGTTTAGTTGTATTTCAGCAAGTTCTCAGAAAAGCAGATGCTAGCTGGTTGATCAGGTCCCAAGGTCATCTGGAGTCTTAGGTCCAGTAATAAAGCACAAAGGGCTCATACCTTGCAGCTTGTACTGGCTTTATTTTTAGAGAGTAGAAAATACAGACCTCCTTTTATGCTTTCTTACCAGTCAACCCTGAATCCCTCAAGCATCCAGACCCAGAGAGAACTGATATACCACGGAATTAGACTTTGTCCCCCGTCCTTTCTCACAGACTTTCCTACGATGACTGTGTTAGTCAGCTTTGTGGTACTATAACAACTACATGAGACAGTCAACTTATAAAGAGAAAAGATTTATTTTGTCTAAGGGTCTCAGAGGGTCCAGTCCATGATCGCTTGGCCACATTGCTTGTAAACTGTGGGGAAGCAGCAGACAACGGCAGAGGAGTATGGCAGAGCAAACCAGTAGATGCTTACTTTATCTAGTATGCTTTCATGAGTATATTTCTTTTATTTTTTATTTAAATTAGATAGTATGATCCCTGATAGTAGAGGTCATGGCTTATATGTCTTAGTAAATATTGTGGTTTGGACATCTTCTGTTCTGATGCTGGAGAAATAAGTTAGCACCAGAGAATTCTATGGGAACAATCTCTTAAATCTATGAACTAGAGCTGCAAGAAAGTTGGTGGAAGCTAAAACTACTACTTATAGTGATTCTTGTCATGAAACTAGAAGTTAGTTACTTGCCTGTCCCTAGTTTCCACCTCCAGATTCTTATAAGACAATAGAAAAATACAAAAAAAAAAAAAACCTCCAAAGAATCAGGAATTCCTAACCAAAAACAATGATGATGACATTGGTCTCATTTCTACTTCCAATCTTAGCTGGCACCAGGAATCTGTCTGTACTGAGATGTTTTGATTCTGGGTCAACCTGAGTTTAAACTTGCACTGAAGTGTAGCCATAGTGATCCCCTGAGACAGCAGATAGTCATCTCAAAAATAAAAAACCAACTCCTCTTGTTTTCCTTAAAGCTTGCTTATTTTCTTGGAAAACCTATTTCATAAAGGAGAAAACTTCAAAGAAAATACTTCAGGTCGCATAGAGAATGTAATACCTGAGAGGGGCTTGGCTCCCCTTCCCACTGTAGGTATTTTAAGTGCTCCCTGGCCTCTTCCACAATTTTAGGGAGGGAAAGACCTGAGACAAGCCTGCAGAACTTGTGAAGTGCTTGCTGAGGATCCTTATTATGCTGTCCATTGGTTCTCCGTGTACTTCAATTCATATTAGAAATCAGAAAACAACATTGTCCCGGAAATGTTCAGTTCTCACTTGCAGTCAGGGTGGTTGTTGATCTGAATCCTTTACTGTTTCTATTTATGTTCCATTACATAGGAGGCTGTGTCATGGTTTGCAGTGGTTTAATTTCCATAAGCAAATATATATTTGTTTTTATGAAACTATATTATATATTATTTATATTTATGTAAATATATATTGAATATATATATTTGGGAGATAAAGGAGAGGATGGGATTAAAATAATTTCTGTTATACTTTCAGTTTTTCATATGCAAATATATTTATTGTTTATTCCATTATGGAAATACTATATTTGGTAATTTATTAAAAACAATATAGAAAAGTGTAAAGAAAAGCACTTCACCCACCCAGAAATAATAGCCCTTTGCATTTTGGTGCACATGCTGCATATAAACATATATATACTTAAAAAAACAAACAATTTTAAATATAGAGTTTTTGTTGCTTAACACTTAAAAATATATCTTTAGTACATCTGTCAGGATAAGCTAGATTACACATGGTAACATACAATCTACCAGTCTCTACATCTTAAATAACAAACATTTATTTCTTGCTTATACAAGTTGTCCATTTTGGGTTGGTAGTGGCCCAAGCATGCACTTTGTGATCACTTGTGACTTTGGGCTCGATGGAGCAGGTACCACTCCAAACACTACTAACTACTATAGTGGAGGGAGAAGTCTGTTCTGGTATCAAATGTCTGTATTTTAATACTTGATCCAGAAGTGACATTATTGACTAGAGTAGTATGTGGCCCTACCTATTCACAGGGATAATCCTGGCAGAGAACTAGAAAAATATTTGGTGAACATCATTAAAGTCCAGTAACATGAACATCTGTTGAATATACATCCACATCATAATCTTTAAGAGTTGGGTTGTATTTAATCAGTGTCTCATGATATATTTAACCAAACCATTTTTAAATAGGTTTTAGGTTATTTCTAATTATGAAAAATTGCTTTAAAAGTTGCAGAGAATTTTCCTATATATTACTTTTTTCTACTTATTTCCTCCCTATGATACTTTAAGTATTATATTAAATTTGACTGCAAGTAGAATTCTACATTAAAAAACACGAGAGCAGGTGTAATATAAAGTGCTGTAGTCACTTGAAAAAACAGTTTGGCAGTGTCTTAAAAAGTTTGATTTACTGTATGACCCAGGAATTCCATTCTGAGGAAAATAACATATCTCCAGTGAAAAGAATTGACTGTGAATGTTTATTCAGTGCCTTTTCAAGTTCTGAATTATTCATAATAGCTAAAATATAGAAGAAATCTAAATAAGCATTATCTGGTGAGTGGATAACCAAATGTAGTCTGTTCACACAAACGAATATTTCTCAGCCATAAAAAGAATGAAGTTCTAATTGTGACAATATAGACAAACATTATACTAAGTAAAAAAGGCCAAACACAAAAGTCTACATATTGTATGATTCTAGTCATATGAAATGACCAAAATAGGCAAAGCCATGCAGACAAAGTGGATTAGTGGTTGCCTCAGAACAGGGGAGAAATAGAAGTGATGGGTAAAGGTGCAGGTTTCTTTCTAGGATAATAAAAATGTTTGAATTTACTATGGTGGTAGTTACTCAACTCTGCATAGATAATAAAAAAATTTTCTTGTGAACAAAATGAGTGAGTTTTATTGCACATAAATTATACTTCATAAAGCTGTTTAAAATATTCATGAAGTCTGGGCGTATTTTTCAAGTTTCTAATTTACATTGTCAAATTGCCTTCTAGCAGAGAAAAAGTATCACAGCAATAACAAGTTGTATTATTTAAACAGAGATTTATCTTGAGTAATGTACAGTCATTGGCTAAAACTTCTAAATCATCCCAAGGTGGTTATTATTGTGATTGTGTTAAAAAGATGATTTCATGCATCTTTATAAAAGATGTATCCATATGCATATAGATCCATACATTCTTCCGTTATATACATAACAGCAAGAAGCCTAATGTCAAGCCAAAAAACGAAATGCAAGTATACAAATATTCTAATTATTCTAGTCATTCCATCTAGACCCCTCCTCCAAATTTAAAAGCAATCAGATGACAAGACAGTGTGATCTTTTGAGTCAAGGGTCAACCTGGTCTGAGAGGGAATGGATTCAAATTCCAGAGTGGAAACAAAGTCTGTTAAAAAATCAAAACTACTTTTCAGGATGAATTGTTCTTTTGTTGAATTTGAATACATTTTAACCCCCCAGAGAACCCTCTCAATCCTGTGTGCTGTCTCTTCTCTCTCTAGGTTGGACTCAGGGTCCCGAGGCAGCTGAGGCTGTGGCAGAGGCTGGTATGTATATTTGTGGCCCATCTCTAAGTCCCTTCTCCTCTGTTTCTGCTTGTTTGGAACCAGGTACCGCTTTGCGTGCATGCCCTCCAAAGCTTGTAAGTTGTGCATAAAAGAATTCTAACAAAGCAAAGTAGCTGATTCTTTTATAACTTATCTTGAAGTAGCTTTTTCTTTCTTTGAAAAATCTTGATGATTTCAGTAGGACTATATAAGGACATAGCATGGAGTTTCAAAGACTTCCTTCAAAAACTATCTAAATATAGTCCCTTTCATTTTTTATGACATCCTTACCCAGGAAATGAAGACTTTGTTGTTGTGATGTAAACAGTGAAAACAAGCAGAGAGCTCACATCTGTGTATTAAAATGACATGTGATGAACGCTGGGCAGGCCCTCAATGCGTGTTTTGGCTTATACATTGGAACTTGAGCAAACATTTAGAAACTGAAGGAGGTTATGAAGGGTGATAGAAAAATATAGTGAATTAAAAATTTTTTTGGCATAAAACACACATTGCCATTAATCCCACTCAGAACACCCCCCTCACCTCAGATGCGCTCATCCTACCATTCTTGCAGGTTTCCTGAAAGTCTGTGTGTCCAGTTGCAGTGTCATGGCTACCTTGATGTCCCGAATGGATTCAAAACATTTATTACCTTTCACTGTCATTTGGGACTTTGAGGAAAGGCTACCAGTAGCTGGTGCCAGATCCAGTGGCTTAGGTGGGTGTTTTAAACAAGCTGCTTTTCCATTAGATGGTGCTTGGCAGCAGCAGTCTTTGATCACATCTCAGAAAGACACTCAGAAGAGAGGCCTTTCAGGACTGCTTCAGACAGTGGCAGGAATGACGGCCAAGTGTGTTTAAAGCAAGAGGGAATATTCTAGGGGGAGTAAATGGCAGTGTGTTTTTTATTGTGATAATTTAAAAAATATTTTAAACATTCACTGTAGATTTTGGTCACAGAATGTGTTTTTAAGAATCTCAGGTTTTCCTTATGACTGTGTGCAGTGAATTATAATATGTGGGGACTTTAGGCTCTGGTGAGGAGTCTGTGGCAGGTGCTCAAGTCAATTTATCTTTACAAGTGTCACCATCACTACTGTATCTGGACTGGGACTTTGTGGTCTTTTCATCTTCTTTTTCCTCCTCCTTCTTTTTGCTTGACTTCCTTTCCCCTTCCTGCTTCTGCTGCCCCATACCCTGAACTTGTTCACAAGTATTCATTCTTTCATGTTTTCCTCCATGCTCACATAATCATAATAAACATAGCTACATAAACATGTCAAGAATTGTGAAGCCTCTGGGAGTTTCCCTTTTTTCCAGCCAACAAGTTGTTACCATTTCTTGGAAGATGGAAGAAGACAAAAGCATACTAGGTCAGCGACTAGTGTGTGTGTTAACACTCGCAGTAACACCAGTAGCCAGAGGACAGCATTTGCTTGCTTCCTCAACCCCAGTTCCCACACGGTGACACAGAGTGGGCTGACCCCCTACGCATGAAGTTGGTTGTACTCGCAGCGCAACTTTTAAGTGTAGAGAACCTGGCTTTGAATAGTGAGCATTAAAACTGCCTGGTCATTGTCTATGGAGGGAGACAGTCTCTTTATTATTCTGGATACTCAGCCAACTTGCTTTAAAGGGAGACACAACTGTTTTCCAACTGTTTATTACACAGGCATCTGAATGTAAGTGGTTCACAACAAAGGCAACTAGCTTTTGTGCTTGCAAAATGTGCAGAAATACCACAGACTCATGGAGAATAGTCTCCCAACAAAATACGCATGTGTCACTCATTCATTCATTCATTCATTCAGCAAAATAGTTTTTGGAATGTCTGTGACCTGCTCAGCACTGTTTTTGTAGGCATCGGGATACAGTGATAACAAAACAGATGTAAGTATACCTGGCTTTCACAGAGGCTGGAAGTGGGAAGACGAAGACAAAAGACAAAATAATACTAGCAGTTGGGAAGATGACAAATGTCACTGAGAAAATGCACCAATGGAAGATGGGACAACTTACATACATCTGAGATCTCTGATCATTGCTTTAAAACAGCAGAAACACACAATGATAGCTGATGTTTACTGAGTGCTTACTATGTGCTAGGCATTGTTGTAAGTGCCTTTTTTTCTGGTACTGGGAATTGAATCTAGGGCCTTTGGCATGAGCCACATTCCCAGGCCTGCCCCCCCCTTCTATCTCTCTCTCTGTCTCTCTCTCTGTCTCTTATTATTTTTTCAGAGGAACTCTTGTTAAATTTCCCAGGCTGGCCTTGAACTTGTGTTCCTCCACCTCCTGGAGTGCTAGGATTATAGGTTTGTGCTAAGTGCTTTATTGTGTGTTATAACCTAACTACTCTTATAACAGTTCTTTGCAGTATTTGAGATGAGAGAACTGAAGTTCAGATAGACTGAGTAATTTTCCCAAGATGACACAGTTGATGAAACATGGTAGAGTCAGGATTGCATCCCCAAGATCTGGAATTTTTTGAGTCCATGCTTTTAACTTATACAACAAACTGCCTTTTTAGTTATATGTATTTCTCTATTTCTTATTATTTTCACTTAAAAATACTTTTTCTGGCATAGCTGTGTCCATTATTTAAAGTGACTAGTATTCTGTTGGCACACCATAATTTATAAAGCATTCTACTACTGACGAAAGCTCAATTTATTTCTAGTTTTTTGTGCCCAATTAACAGTGCAAAAAACCCAACAACCTCTCTTTTGTATATACTGTTATTCATTTAATGCTATGGCTTATATTTTCAGTGGAAGGATTGCTGATTCAAAGTAATAGACATTTTAATTTTGATAGTTTTTTTTAGATCCCTTTTTGAATATTATTGCTTTTAATACCATATTAATTCCATTTTGATCAGCAGTGATGAATATGCACATTCCTGCTAGTGATCAATATAACTACACTTTTTGATTTGCCAATCTCTTAGACATAAAAGGACACCTTCTTGTTCATTTTGGTTGCATTTCCTTGAGTATGTACAGATTTGGACATTTTAAAATAGATTTGTTAGACCTTGGGAGCAATTCTTCTCCAAATTGCTTTTATCAGGTCTTTTGCTCATCTTTCTATTGTGTGTTTATCCCCCCATTGTCAATTTATCAGAGATCTTTGCATGTTATAAATACCTTCTGTCTTCTGAAGTAGAAGATTCCTCTGCAAATCCTTCATTTGTCTGTTAACTTTGTTTATGGTATATTTGCCATATAAAATTTTTAAATTCCTAAGTCATAAACAAGTCTATCTTTTCTTTTATAGTTTCCAAGTTTTTGTTCTTGGCCACAAAGATATTCTTCACTCCTTAGCTTAGCCTGTTTATATAATCTTTTAGATTTTCTTAGAAACCTCTTAGGATTTTTAAAGTCTTATACTTATGTTTATTACATCTTTTTTCAGTATTGGGATTGAATCCAGAGCCTCCACACGGAGCTACATTCCCAGCACTTTTTACAATTTTAAATTTTGAGACAGGGTCTTGCTAAGAACCTCAGTTGCCCAGGCTGGGCTCCCAAAGTGCTTGGATTACAGAGATGCACAACCATGCCTGGCTGCTATAAATTTTTCATGTGAAATTTGCCTACCAGAATGTACTGGAATGATCTGGCACATCACGCTGTCCTGTGAATATCCTCGATGATGCTACATCACCTGCAGGCTAAAAATCCGAACATATACCAGACCCTGTGTGTTCTGGCTCCTCCTGTCTGTGTCTGCAGTCTTGGTTCACTGTGCGAGTCTCCTATATCCTGGGCTGTAACCATTTCACACCAACTGCAGTCCTCTGAATGAGCCACACTTCACTTAATGAATAGAATATGTGTGGTAACAGCTGGGAAATGTCTTTGTCTTCTGTTTCATGCAATAATAATGTGCGCTATATATTTTTCTTCAAGAAGGACAGGAATTAATGTTTCATAAATATCTTTGGGCTGCCACACTCTAGTGTTTTCCTCTAAAGGAGGGAGAGTGGAGGTAAATGATTTCTAAAGAGGTAGAGAAACTTTCTAATTATGGTGTTTAAAGAACGGTTAGGCCAGAATAAAACATCAAAAGGTTAACCTTGTGGAAGGAGACCCTGGGCCTGGGTGCTGGCAAACACTGTCCCAAACATTCCTCAGTCACATTTCCAGATGGCAACGTGGGTAATTCAGGACATGGGGTTGCTGGATTTTGAGTAACTCACAAAACCCTTTGGTCCCTTAGGCAGCTAATTAAGACACTCCCTGCCTCAAACTGCTTTTCCATCTGTTTTGGTTTCATAGGAAAAAATAATGAAGAAATCACATTATGTCACAGGAAGATGGATTTTTTTTTTGGTCCTCTATTTTGTAGTTGATATCCCTAAACAAAATTATCACTTAATTGGAAATATGGAAAACATGTTGGAATTTTTAAGAACTGTGTAGTGGGGGGAAAGCTGAGGCAACTGATTTATGTCTTTGGTTTTCTGACACATTTTCATGAATTGGTACAGTTCGAAATTCTGTATTTACTTGCAGTGTCAGTTCCTGACTATTTTCACCTGCCTGTCTGATACACTTCTTGCAGTGTGTCCTTATTTTTAAAAGTGGCCTATTTACTATACAGGCTGGGCCCAGGGTCATTTCTGTTTCCATGTCTTTTGTGTTCTTAGAATGTTTTTTTTGTTCTCTTCCATTGTGTATAAATACTGCATCTATTTTAGAACTTTTCTTACATTTTAAAGACTGACTTATTTTTATCCTGGGATTTTGTTCTTTTATTTGGAGAATAATAAATTGAACCCAGGACCTCAGTTTTGGTAGGCAAGTGTTCTACTATGGAGCTACACTCCCAGCCTCCTACTTTTTTGAGAACTCTGGAAGTTTTATAGTCAAAACTTCTATCTATCTATTCTCTCTCTTTCTCTCTGTCTCTCTCTCTTCCCCTCTCCTTATCTAATCTATCTGAAGATACACATATATGTCTCTTCCTATATGTTCTTATGTTGTTTTTTATATCTTTTGATTTTTTTTGTCCTTTCTTTCCAAGTACTGGTAAATGCCTTGAGATAAGGAATCATGTGTGATACGTCTTCCCAAACAGCTACAGAATTTAGTCTTTTTTTTAAAAAAAAATTTTATTTAAAGAGAAAAAAAACATGAAAAGGGTAGAAGTAATACAGAATTTAAAAAAGATAAACAGTAAGAAATCACTAGTGGATAAATTACATATTGACCTCTTAAAAATAATTGTTCAAGTTACAAAATTAAAGCATACATAGTAGATATTCAAACAGTGAGACTGTAAACAGGTATGCATGCATGAGTCTCTACATATATTTCTATCCTTTCTCTGTTAGAGGGAAAACCAAAACCAAGCAAGACAAAACAAAACAAATTCCTATAAAAACATGAAACCAAAAAATCATATAAAACCACAGTACAAGGTGATCTACAATGATTACTGTGTTGTTTCTTATTATCTTTAATAGAATTGTCTATATCATCAGTCATAATTAAATATAGCAGTATAAATTGAATATAGCAGTACATAGCAATATTAGCAAAAATAAAACATTGTAGACAGTATAAAACTTTAAAGGCAGGTAATAATCAAACTAGAGTGGATATTCTAGTGAATCTTGTCATCTTCAGTGCAGTTGCCTATACTCTCAGACTTGATACTATCATAACAGCTTTGCATAAAATCTATCAATACAAAACAGTGATCTAACAAACCAGATTTGATTAAGGTCAGTCATGGTAAAACAGTGTAGGTTATACAGACCTTTCAATTAAGTTAATAGGAAATTAAAGATGATTACCGTACTATATCCTGTTATTTTTGGGATTACTGTCTGTGCCCTCAAATTTAGCACAGGTAGAATGACTAGAACAGAATAGAATACATCTAAGCAGAGTGGTGTGAGTAATGTGGGTTTTAAATCCTGATACACTATCAACAATATAGTGTATCTAACATAGTTTAGAGATTCTAGCCATCCTTCTCTCCTCATTTCTGCTATCCTATTTTTCTGCCTGTTTGTTTACTTTTCTCCTTCATTCTACTGCTTGCCCTATTCATTGAGGCCTTTCTGCTACTATTCCTAAAATCCTGGTATTTTTTTTCTCTCTCTCTCTAGAATGTCCTTTAGTATTTTCTGTAGGGTTGGATTGGTGGTCACAAACTCCCCCAGTTCCTCTTTGTCATGGAAACATCTTGTTTCTCCATTAATTTCTTGTGATAGCTTTGTAGGGTACATCAGTCTGGGCTGGAGATTATTTTCTTTCAGGGCTTGGAATACTTCACTCCAAGCTCTTCTTGATCTGATGATCTGTGTCGAGAAGTCTGCCATGATCTTGATGGGCTTACCTTTATAGCTAATCTGTTTCTTTTCTCTGACGGCTTTTAATATTCTGTTTTTATATTGAATTTATGGTATCTTGATTATTATATGTCTGGGTGTAGCTCTGTTTTGGTTGTAGGTGGCTGGAGTTCTGTATGCCTCATACAACCGAATGTCATTTTCTTTTCCCATGCTTGGGAAGTTTTCCTTAATTATTTTCGTGACTAGCCTTTGTAATTCGTCTGTTTGTATTCCTTCTTCTTTGTTCACATTTCTTACTCTTAAATTATAGATTCTCTTGTCATCTTCTAGTCTTTGTATTGTTATTGCCTGCTTTCTTGTTATTTTTAAGAGATCTTTCCTTTCATGATCACACATTGTAAACTTGTCTTCAAGTTTTGATAGTCTATCCTTAGTTTCTTTTAAGGAGTTTTGCCAGCTTTCAATGGAGTTTTTAATTTCCTGATAATCTCTTTGAATCTGCTTCATGTATTCTATATTTTTTTCATATTCTTTATCAAATGTTTCTCTCCTTTTTTTGTGTTCCTTCTTCCATCTGTGTCTTCTTGAGAGATGCTTAGCATTTCTTTTATTACTCATATTGCTCATATCTTGCTTTATCTGATTTAATATTTCAGTTTGGAGCTCATCTACAAGGTCCCGATGATATCTCTTAATGTCTATTGAAGCCATGTCTGATGTTGCATGTTTGCTGCCCTCAGTCTCCCTTGTTTTTCCTTCTCCTGGATCAGTGCTCTCAGGGTTCTGGGTTGAGTGCCTCCTCCTGCCTCTCTCTCCTGTCATGGTCCCAGCCTCCTCCACAAAGTTGTATAGTAGAGGTTCCAGGCCCCTTCCCTGTCAGCCACGGTTCCTCTGAAGCACACTGGTGAGGGACCTTCGCCCTCTCTTGCCTGCTCTTGTCACTGAGGTGTAACCTGGGCTATGTATACCGGTTCCCACCCTGGCGCCAGCCAAACTTCAAGGACCTTGACCAAGTTAGTGCATGGTAGGTGCAGGGAATCAATTTGAGACAGCTCATTTGGTCCCGGCAAGGGGTGTGACCCAGTCTAAGCAAATCCCATGAATCTGCTCTGAGGAGGGAGCAACCAACTGAAGTCACTGTCACTCCCAGTGCGGTTTCTCCTGCCCGATTCCAACATGTTGCCCATTTAATTGTGCCCTTCCCATGGCAGGGGTAGTCTCATTCCCAGCACTGACTGTGGATTAATGAAGGGGTCCCTTCGTTGGTTCTGCTCTCCATTGGGCTCACCAACTCCCGACTTCATGTGCCTGTGGCTCCTGTGAGTGGCAGCAAGAATGAGTTTGGGTGGTTCTGCCAGCTGGCGCAAATTTGCGAATTCAGGCTGGCACAAATTTGGTGGGTTGCAGTGAAAACGCTGTGTTCCAGTTGTAGCCCTGAGACTGCGTGTTTGACGAGCTTTTTTACATTTCAAGCTTTTTTACATTTCAAGAGGATCCATCTCTGTCTGTCTGGATCTCTCCAGGATGTTTTATTCTGACATATGAGTTGTTTCTCCTGGGAGGCTTTGTATTTTGTTGCTCACTGATCGGCCATCTTTAGCTCCTCCTGCAGAATTTAGTCTTTTGTAGTATCTAATAAATACTAGTTTATTACATTTCACTTTTGGTGGATATATATTTTTCTTTTTGAGTATTCAAAATTTACATTCAAGATCTGTGCCATGTTGGAACTTAGGGCACTCAGAAACCAAGCAACCAGCTTGCCGCCTTGGTAAGCGGCTGTGAGCCTACCAGCATGCAGGCTGAGATTCAAACATTCCTGCCCATATCCCCACCTCCATTAACAAGCGGGAGCCAGAGATCTGAGCATCTCTTGCAAGGGTGACTATATACAATATAGCAAATAAGGAGGATTTCCTTTTACCATCCCTTTGAAAGGCAAATATTTTCATCACTGTTTTGCTTTGTTCTGATTAACTGTATTGCTCTATTCAATATTCTATTTTCATAAGTTCTATAATGTCCTGTATTTCCTTTAATTTTGCTATACATGATTGAAAGAACAACTACTGTGAAGAAAATGAGATATACTATGTTACCTATTACTGTTATTCCAGTAACCTGCTATGAAATTATGTACCAATTTCACTACACTCTCTCAATTGGCTTGTTTGGTTTTGTTCTGTGGTATTTTACTACTTAAAAAAAATTTCATTCAGTTCAACTCAATAAATGTGTTTTAAATTATCCCATATACTGAGAGCTATGAATTAAAAAGAAAAAGGGGAAGAAGAAGAGGAAAAAGAGAAGGAAGAGGAAGAAGAAGAGAAGGAAAAGAGAAGAAAGAGAAGAAAGTAGAAGAAGAAGGGAGGAGAGGACAAGAAAAAGGCAAGCAGGAGTGGGAGAAGAGAAGGAAGAAGGAGAATAAGAATACTTGGTTTCCCTTTTCCATGTGATTTCAGTATAGAAGGGAGAGGGTAAGGGACTGTAGCCAGAGCTGTGCATATAATTGACGCTGGTAGATTCTAGACCATGAGTTTTGCGCTAAGAGGCAAGGCTATTGTATAAGTAGTAGCAGCAGCTCCTGGAAGACAGTAACTGGGGAGAAACAGTAAAGCTAAAATATTTTTGAAACTTTTGAGCTTGTCTGTTGGGCTCATAAACTATGGTCCATATTCTTGGCCTAATATTGCAGAAAACCTACTACATCTATAATCTTAAGTATAGGCATAAGAAGGTACTGTAATAGACACTGTTTTCTTGTGTCTTCTAATTTTCACATTTTAAATTCAATTACATTATTTATCTTGTAAGGGTAAATCAACTTGACATCAAAAATAGTCCTGGTGTACCAAAGGAAGGTTTTCAGTTATTTTAAAAATAGTGCTTGGCAAGAACTGCTTACTGAAGGAGCTAAATTTTATTTGGCACGCTGTATAGCTAGAGTCACAAACTTCTGTTGAACTAAGATGTGAACTTAACAAATTAGCCCTCTGCCCCTAGAGGAATCCTCTTTTATGTAAAACAGTTAAGTGATAAACTGACAAAAGACTTTTTGGAAAGTATCAGAATATGACAACTGCACAGAATAGATTCAGCTTGATCTTTTTTCAACATTTACAGTTTAATGGAAGAGAACAGAGGTTCATAAGTAAACTTTGAATGAACAACAAAGACAAAGTAATATTTAGTAAATTTTTGGAGTTCTGTATTTTACTGGCTATCTAATGACTATCATGTGAAAGTCTTGGCCAGCCAGGGCACCTGTGGAATCCTTTTACGAGAAGGGCAAGCTGAGGACTCCGAGGCTTTTGAATGGCACCCTGGATTTTCTACCCCTCTACTTGTGTGAACTGGTTGAGTCACACAGTACATGGCTTTAGCCTGCGTTGGTAAAATAAGAGGGTCTGACATGAGAATTTCTTTTTCTTTCTATATTATCTTTATAATTTATTCTGTTACCCCCTTCAAAAAGATCACGGGGCATTTTTCATTTGAAGAAGTCTAACAAACAAAACATCTACAGTTTAGAACCAGCACAGTGTCTGAAGTAACTAATAAAGTGATGGAATTCCACCCAAGTACATAGGGGTTTCAAATGTAAATGTCTACAGAGACTGGGCAAGTGATCCTTTTCTATTCCTACATAATGTCTTTTGCAAGACTCAATGCTTAAAGCAACAGCCTTTTTTTATTTAAAGAGAAAAAAACAGGAAAAGGGTAGAAATAATACAGAATTTAAAAAAAAGATAAACAGTACAAAATCACTAGTTGACAAATTACATATTGTCCTCTTAGAAATAGTTGTTCAAGTTACAAAATTAAAGCATACAAAGTAGACATTCAAACAGTGAGACTGTAAACAGCTATACATGCATGAGTCTCGACATGTATTTCTATCCTTTCTGTATTAGAGGGAAAAACAAAACCTAGCAAGACAAAACAAATTCCTATAAAAACATGAAACCAAAAAGTCTTATAAAACCACAGTACAAGGTAATCTAAAATGGTTACTGTGTTGTTTCTTGTTATCTTCAATAGAATTGTCTATTTCATCAGGCATAATTGAATATAGCAGTATACATTGAATATAGCAGTACATAACAATATTAGTAAAAATAAAACATTGTAGACAGTGTAAAACTTCAAAGGCAGGTAATAATCAAACCAGAGTGAGTATTCTAGTGAATCTTATCATCTTCAGTGTAGTTGCCTATACTCTCAGACTTGATACTATCAATCATAACAGTGTTGAATAAAATCTATCAATACAAAACAGTGATCTAACAAACCAGATTTGATTAAGGTCAGTCATGGTAAAACAGTGTAAGTTATACAAAGCTTTTTAATAGGAAATTAAGGATAATTACCATACTATATCCTGCTATTTTTGGGATAACTGTCTGTGCCCTCAAATCTAGTAAAAGTAGACAAACTGGAACAGAATATAATCCATCTAAACAGAGTGGTGTGAATAATGTGGGTTTTAAATCCTGATATACTATTAACAATATCCTCTGCCTTCTTTTTTTAGACTATTCCTCCCCTTTCACTCCCACAAGTTGCTGCGCATTTTGGGTCCCACCATCTCCCTCAGTTTTTAGATTGGGGGGCAACCTGCTTTTTACCTAAGTGGTTCCAAATCTTCTCACTCCTGGACTTGATCTCAAGTTGTATTCCTTTACCCACAAAAGCCTCAAGGTTTTCCTTCATTACAGCTGAGTAGTTTTCTACTGCACATAAGTATCCTGTCTTTCCATCCTATCCTGAAGGTGTTGGTCGAGTTGCCTTCTATCTTTCTTGCTCCCTGTTACATAGAGCATTGTTTTCTTATATTTGATTTTCGGTCCATAAACCCTCTCTCAGGTTAATTACATTTCCCATACAGAGCATCTTGATGGACCCTACCTCCTGATCTACTCTGCCTGTGTTTCTTTCTTTTTTTTTTTTTAGTGTATCAAGGCCATCTATGTACCTTCTCTGCCTCATTTCTGCTATGCTATTTTTCTGCCATTGTTTGTCTATTTTTCTGTTTCATTCTATTTCCTGCCCCATTCATTGAGGCCTTTCTGCCACTATTCCTGAAATTCTGGTATTTTTTTTCTCTCTCTCACTAGAATGTCCTTCAGTATTCTCTGTAGGGTTGGATTGGTGGTCACAAATTCCCCCAATTCCTCCTTGTCATGGAACCATATTGTTTCTCCACTAATTTCTAGTGACAGTTTTGCAGGGTACATCAATCTGGGCTGGAGGTTATTTTCTTTCAGGGCTTAGAATACTTCACTCCAAGCTCTTCTTGATCTGATGATCTGTGTCGAGAAGACTGCTGTGATTTTGATGAGTTTTCCTTTATAGGTGATCTGTTTCTTTTCTCTGACAGCTTTTAATATTCTGTTTTTATATTGAATTTCTGGTATCTTGATTATTATATGTCTGATTATAGCTCTGTTTTGGTTGTAGGTGGCTGGAGTTCTGTATGCCTCATATATCTGAATATCATTTTCTTTTCCTATGCTTGGGAAGTTTTCCTTAATTATTTCCATGAATAGCCTTTGTAATTCACCTGTTTTTGTTCCTGTGTCTTCACTCATGTTTCTTATTCTTAAATTATAGATTCTCTTGTTGTCTTGTAGCATTTGTATTTTGTTACTGCCTGTTTCCTTGTTATTTTTAAGAGATCTTTCCTTTCATGATCACACATTGCAAACTTGACTTCAAGTTTTGATAGTTTATCCTTAGTTTCTTTTAAGGGGTTTTGCCAGCTTTCAATGGAGTTTTTAATTTCCTGGTAGTCTCTCTGAAACTGCTTCATGTATTCTATATTTTCTTTATATTCTTTATGGAATGTTTCTCTCCTTTTTATGTGTTCCTCCCTTCTTCCATCTGTGTCTTCTTGAGAGGTGCTTAGCATTTCTTTTATTAATCTACTTATATCTTGCTTTACTTGATTTAATATTTCAATTTTGAGCTCTTCTCTGAAGTCCCAAAGATAGCTCTTTATGTCCATTGATGCTGTGTCTGATGTTGCATGTTTGCTGCCCTCAATCTCTTTTGTATTTACCTCTTCTGGATCAGTGTTCTCAGGATTGGGGGCTGGGGGCTCTTTCTTATTTCTTTCTCTTGTTATGTTTTTGGTTTCTTCCATACAGGTGTATAGTAGAGGTCCCAGCCCCTTTCCTTGTTGGTTATGGTTCTTCTGAAGCATGCTGGCTAGAGATTTCTGCCTTCTCCAATTTGCTCTTGGTCATTGAAGTGCAAGCAGGGGCGGTGTATGCCAGTCCCTCCCCCCACACCATACCAGTCAACCTTCAGGGGCCTTCACTAGGTTAGTGTTTGCTGCGCATAGGGAATCGTTTTGGGACAACTTACTGGGTCTCGGTCAGGGGCATGACCCAGGCCAAGCAGATCCCAACAATCTGCTCTGGGAAGGGAGCAACCAACTGAAGTCACTGTCATTCCTAGTTCAGGCTTCTCCTGCCTGATTCCAACATGTCATCCATTTTGACACCTTCTTCCTGTGTGTGGGGCGTCTTATTCCCAGGGCTCACCACAGGTTAATGGAGGTTCCTTGCTGGCTTCATTCTCCATTGGGCTTGCCAACCTCTGTCTTCAGTGTGACCTGTTAGTCGCAGCAGTATGGTTTTGCTCTGGCAGGTTTGGGCCGCTCCGGCCAGTCCCAGCAGTTCACAGCTGTGCGAGCTCGGGCCACTCTAGCAGAGCTCGGGCCACTCTGGCCTGTCGCCATTTGTTTTTTAAACACAATTTTGTGGGGCAGGAATTTGGGCAGAGCCCATCCCAGTGTTTCTTCTGGCCAATGATGTCCATGTGGGTTATTGGTGGTATTTGGCCATCAGACCAGCTGACCAGTACAGCTTCCTCCCATGTTGGGCTCCTAGGCAGGGATGGCTGGAACTGGGCAAATGTCTACATCAGGCCTCTCTAGCAAGTAGTGTCAGGCTGGTTGGACATCTCACATGGTAATTCAAGACCTGGACAAAGAGTGTCCAGGAGAACTGCATGGAAGCTTCCAGGTATTTTATGATCTGGCCTTACAATGCCAGAACAACTCTTCTAATGCATTTTCTAACTAATGCAAAAAACTAAGGCCTAGATTAAAAGGGGAAATGAATTAAATTGTATCTTTCAATGAGAGGGGAAGCAAAGAGTTTGGGATCCTATTTGAAAGCTTTATAATACATATAATCTTTACTCTTAAGGCAAAAGAGTCCAGTATCTGTTTGTGGAAGTTATACCAAAAACTGTTAAGTATTACCCCTGAGGCATGAAGCAGGAACTCTAGAATGGGAGGGAGACTTTTGCTTTTCATTTTATTTCACTTTAATTCAAAGTTTTTGCAATGTGTATATATAACCTGCCAATTTTTTGAAAAGTAGTTTAACATGTAAATAAATTAGAGAATAATAAAGTTGGAATTTTCTTTATCTATATAATTTTTTTAGCATTGGTTACTATTTCTTTTCTAGTCTATCTATACAGATCAGAACTGTGCAATAGTATTTTAGATTCACAGCTACACATGAGCTAAATGTGAACCATTTTTGTGCACCAGTTCAGATTAGAAGATAAAAATATATTTAATTATGCATAATTTATGAAGAAAACTTTCTTCTAGAAATAGCACAAATCAAAGTCAACTCATGGTTTAATTCATCTTGGAGCTCTCTTTTTGAAAAATAATGAGCTATGAGTTTTAATTAAAAAAAAAAAAACCCAGCCGGTCACTATGCTGTTAAATTGTTGTTGTTGCCATCCCCGACCTAATCTTCATTGTCCTTACTGAAATGTATTAAATGTTTTTAGTGAGATCATTTAACAGAAACATTTAGTTAAATGTTTAATCCCAATCATTTCCGGAGAAAAAGCCAGATTTTGTCCTAAAGAGATTGGATTTTTTTCATGGAAGAGTATTGTACAATATAGTTGTTCCTGAATTCAAGAGTAATTTCCTAAACTCTAAGGTTTTATTCTTTACTTTTGGTTTTGTCTTAGATCTATGGATATCAAACAATATAATTATAGTGACTTGTTCAAGCCCTTTCAAATTTACAGATGAAAAAGGTTACCTTGTTAAGTTCTTTTAAGTTTATGGCTCTTAAACTTAAGTATATGGCACAGTCTCTTTGATGGCTTATTAAAACACATTGCTGATCCCATTTAAGTTTTTGATTCTGTGGGTTCAGGTAGGGTATGAGAATCTGCCTTTCTGACAAATTTCTGGGTAATCCTGATCCTTTGGGCTTGGGGATCATCAGTTGAGAACCACTATTTGATGTAATTCCTTCTCTGGAGAGTTTTTTTTTTTTCTCTCTCTCTTTAAGTAAAAATCTTTCACGTGTGCTGTTTTTATTTTTATTTTTTTAACTTGATTATTGCCTAACTGGATTCTATGTGTTTCTTTATTTCAACTATCTAAGAAAAACACACATACTCTTGACATTTTCCCTATGCTGGTCCCATTTTTCTTTAACTTTTTTTGGATCACCTAAGGCAAAGTTCTGCCACAAATAGTCACAAAGATGAATATCAAACATCCTTGCACTGACCACTCCTTGTTCTCCATTCTTGCTCACATGCTTGGCTCTGATCCACGGAGCTCACCCTCTTGTGGGTGTTTGAGAATAGGTGCAGATACACATTATATTCATGTCTACTTCTCTGATGTGTCATTTAAGATACTTCTTGAGATTCCTGTGGTTTGCTGTGCTGAGCATGACTTGACTTAAAGCTTTTGGATGACTTAAAGCTTTTGGAAGGTTTAAACAGAATAACCTTCCTTGGTGATCTGTTGGTCTGTGATCATCCTGTATACCATAGGAGCAATTGGTGTGGCATCAACACATTATAACTTGATGTATTTTGAAAATGAGCCCAGGGCTATAAAGAAAGCAGAAATGCTCAGGCATTGCCCCAAAGGAAAGAGCACCACGTGATTAGAGTCAGACCACTTCTTTCAAATTTGTGGAGCACTTTGTCTGTGAGAAAGACCAGGCTGGGCCCTGGGCATGTGAAGGTGAGCAGGGTATGTCCACATAGACCTAGCATCAGCCCCACACGACAGTGGTGAAGTGGGTTTGGGAGCAAGGGACACTGGGCTCAGGTACCACCTGCATTGCTTGCTGGCTGGGCTAATGTGCATCCTCATTCACCTTGATGTGCTGCCATTTAAGAAATGAGTATAAAACGCTTACTTCCTATGACTGTCCCAAGACTAGTGTGATCCTGCCTTGTCTTGGCTTGGGTTTCCATAATAAGCTACCACAAACTGAATAGTTTAGACAACAAACATTTTTCTCAGTTGTGGGGTCTATAAAGTCCAAGATCAAGGTCTAGAAAGGTTTGATTTCTAGTGTAGGCTCTCACCCTGTCCTGCAGATGGCCACCTCCTTGCTGTGGATCTACATGGCCTTTCCTTAGCATGTGTACATGGTGGAGAGATAGGAAATGAGGGCACTGATTCCATCTGGAAGGCCTAGCTTCATGACCTCATCTAGACATAGTCACCTCACAAGGTCTCCACCCCCAAACACCGTTCCACTGGGGATTCAGGTTCAGCATAAGAATTTGGGAATACAAATTTGTTAGCCTGCAGAATGCCCATTGTTTGCTTAGCCAGTTCCCAGAGTTAGAAAGTCACTGTTCACAGTGCCTCTCTTCACAAATGTTCCTTTATTCTTTGGGCTTTTGTCATCTGCTGTCATCAGAGGTAGCACTGTTTTAGAGAAGAGAAAAGCAATGAATAGTTTTATCAGGTTCTTAAATGTGGGTCACCAGCTTAGTGCTCTTATCAGAAGCTTGTAGGATAAATTTAATTACCACAGATTTAGGGCCTCTCTTTTCTGGGTTCTAATTTCCCAAATAGTTTCTTGAGTTTAGTATTGATTCCTGTTTTATGATAACATAATTGTAGTTCAGATAGAAAATCTTTGAAGATAGGTTTTCTAAGTGGATCTCAAAATGAATTGAAAATGTGAGAATTTCTTTAGGTATCTTGTGAGATTGTGATCCATGGAGTGGTCTTGTACATGTGTTCTAAAAATCAATAGCAGAAAAGTATTAAACATATCACACACTCTACATCTGAACTTTATTGAACTATTTAAGCAATATGTCTTTTCTGTTAAATTGGAACTCCTTGCTGTGTTTAAAAGAGTAGCTAAAATGTCATGAATTGGTTGTTCAGACAAGGTTGTTTTTACAAGTAAAGAGAATTAAAAATGGAGACATAAGAACAAGACCAAGAACAGAGTCAGATGCTAACTACTCTAAAATTGAAGATGGTTTCCTTGATGGAAGAAGACCTATTTCTCTCCCAAAATGTTTGACTTCCATGTATCACTGAGAAATCTGTATCCTTTAATTTCAACAGAAAACCAAGCCCTTGATGACAGAATTCTCAATAAAGTCCACCATTATTTCGCGTTATGCCTTCACCACGGTTTCCTGCAAAATGATGAACAGAGCTTCTGAGGACCAGGATGTTGAGTTCCAGATGCAAATTCCAGCTGCAGCTTTTATTACTAACTTCACCATGTAGGTGACACGCTGGTTGGAGGGAGATGTCTATGTGGGTGGTCAGAGTGGGCCCAAGATGATGTGAGGGCTACAGCCTTCTGACTGTGAGAATTTATATCTCACTAAGAATATGAATCCTTATATATAGATCAGAAGGCTGCCTTCTTTCCTTCCTCCTTCCTTCCTTTTTCCTTCCTCCCTCCTCCTCTTTCTATTCTCTTTTGTTCCATTGCTTTAGTCTGTCTTTCTCTTTCCTTTTTTCCTTTCCTCCATCCTGGTCCAGTCTGGGCCAGGTACTCTTCAAGAGGATTGGTATACTTCTATTTTTAAAAGTTGCTTTGCTCCAGAGATTTCAGTGGGGAGAAACAGTCAATGAATTAAGGAATTAACAAAGGAGGTAATTTAGACAGTGGTAAATGTTACAGTATAAAGATGGCAAATAGAGTCTAAAGGAACTTGTGCAGTTGGAAGAATCAGGGAGGTGCCTTGGACCATGACTACATAGACCTGAACAAATAGCATGAAACCCTGTATACTAGATTGAATATACCTCCTCTTTTTCTGGCCCAAGAGATAAAGATATACCAAACAGGGGAGGTTTTTGAGTTTAATTTTTGATGTGGACAAGATTGAAGTTGAAGAATCTTCATGGATGCTTGAGCAGATCTTGTGATTTTTCTGCTGGAGAATCATAAAAGCTCCTGGACTATGTCTCACCATTGGGACCTATTAAAAATTACCCTAGAGTGAAATGGATGATTCAAGGTTGGTGCCCTAGTCTGAAATACATCCTATCAGCATATGCAAGAGGCAAATAAAACCATGGGTTGCCATGGTTTTGAGCTCCCAGTTTGTCTTGGAACTGCGTGCTGTTAACACAGCTGTCTCTTGGGTTTCAGGCATGTTGGAGACAAATTGTATCAGGGTGAAATTACAGAAAAAGGAAGAAAGAATGGAGATAGGGTAAAGGAAAAAAGGAATAAAACTGCAGAAGATAATGGGTAAGTATTGTTTAATTAAGGATTAAAATCCAATGAAGCAAAGTGTCATACTTTCTATTCCTTTGCCTACCTAGCTTTTCCTTTCCTCCAAATATTTTTCTTTTTGATTAAAGTAATAAATATACCTGGTTAATAATATAGTAGACAAACATTTATAACAAAAGAGAAAATTTTACTATGCTTTTTGCTTAGTTTTTCCTAGCAACACTTGCTTCTAATATTTTTGTGGGTTTTTTTTGTAATTACCTAATTTTAACTTGTACAATAATGTTGCTTTTTCTTGATTTCTTAATAAAAATAAGATATTATCTGCTGACTTTTCTGTGAAGGAGAGAATTTAGAAAATTTATAAAACTGCCTCTTCATTCTAAATTTTTATATTATTTTGTTTCTTCTATCAGTAAAGTGTTTATTTTATACTATCCCTACTCTCTCAAGCGATAATAGTCTACCTTTCACTTTGACTCTCTTTACTTATTTCCTGTGAGACTCTTTTGTAATGTAACCATTTATATTTGCATTGTCATCGTTATTAGCATTTAAATTTTAGTTGGTAATGATCCTTGTAATCTTTGTCTTTAACCTGAATCCGACCATTTAAAATCAGTAAAAATAGTATTTGCTTTTTATTTTTTATATTTATATTTTTTTAGTACCAGGGATTGAACTCACGACCTTGTGCTTGCCAGGCAGGAACTTACACCGCTGAGCTAAATCCCCAGGCCCTAGTATTTGCTTTGTAATGATTACATAAATCACATTAACTGCAGGGCCATCTGGTACACTAACATATACCAGCCCATCGCGAAGCTCTCCATTCTCTTTGCAGCGAAGTGAACAAAAGAGAGTGATATAAACTCATAAACCTGATTTTGTTCTTTAATAGCAGAGCTATTAAAGCTAGTTCTCTAAAATCATAGACTACCAAAAATCTGCTGTTGAATCTTGTTAGTGAGGATGCAACATCTCACTGTCACCTGGAAGACCTGAACTCTGGGTTTGCTTTGACATAGAAAAAGCAAAGGAGGTCCATAGCTTCAGATAAGAGATTTTCAGACACAACATTCCACACTTATCTTACTGCTACAGTTGCCAAGGACACAGAACTCTAGGTCTTCCTCAAGGTACAGGCCAATATTCATGGCTGTACACATAGCCCTGCTTTGCTTGGAGCCTGTCCAAACTCTGCTTACTTGGACTTTTGCTTTATCTATACTCTGCCCTTCCCCCAGTCCTTTAATAACCTGTCTCTTGCTTTGTCTGGCGAGATGCCTTGCAGTACCTGTGGTATGTGATCTCCCTTGCTGCAGCAAATTACAAAAACCTCACTTTGCTGAATTATAGCTGTGTGCCAAATCATTTGCATTAAATTGTTCAGAATCATGCCACAGTTTAGTTGAGTTTTCCATGAATTTATCTGTCACTTCTTTTCATTCATTCTGTTTGATACGCATTGGAACTTTTCCATCTGTTTTTCGGTTCCTGGAAAGAGGAGTACAGGAAGCCTGACAGCTTAGTCATTCATTCGTATATGGGCATAGAATGACCTCTCTTTATTTAGTGCCCTGTCTCATTCCTGTCCATGGCATCCTCCTGGACCCATAGTCTGCAATTTCTCCAAGATTCTTCCAAAAGCTTCTTCCAGCATGTTCTGAGCTAAAGCATTCTTTCTCTATGCAATCTGCCAAGTCTTCAGACACCTTCTCAACTGTCTTCCTTGCTAAGGGTTGCCCCTCCCACCCTTAATTTTTGGGGGGTCAGTCTGCCATTTTGCCTCAGAGAACCCTCACTCCAAGTGCTGAAAGCATTTGGAATACTTGGTAATTCTGTAAGTGTTGCTTCCTCTTTAAACATATCTGTTAAATTTTACCAAGCTGCAAAAGCATAATAATGGATTAGCTAATAGGTAAATCATCAGAATTCATTGGCCATTCCTGTAAAGGGCTGAATGCAATACACAGTTTGACTCCTAAGCTCTCTCTTCTAACAGTTCACCTGCATAACGGCCCCTTTCCCAGGGATCTGTCCTGGAGCGAGGCAGGAGGAGTCAGCAATCTTTGAATTGGCTCCTGTTCAGTGCCCTTTGGCCCTTGGTAACCTTCCTCTAGCACTGATCTTTGCTTCTTCCAAAACTCAACTTACTTGCCTTTCTAAAGATGCACCCTGCTGTGCCCACTGGTCTTTCTGGCATGCCTGAGTATGGCAGGTGTCTGGGGGTACCCGGGGAGCTTGACTTTTCTTATTCTGAGCCCTGTCTGTGGCCCGTTTTGCCCCTCTGACAGGGCCGAGGGGACTGACACGTTTAGAGCCACTCTAGTGATTCCCAGCAAGGACAAAGCCGCTTTCCTCCTGAGTTACGAGGAGCTTTTACAGAGACGCCTTGGCAAGTACGAGCACATCATCAGCGTGCGACCGCAGCAGCTGGTGGGGAGGCTGACCGTGGACGTGACTGTCTTGGAGAGGTCGGGCATTGTGGGCCTGGAGGTGTTGCCGCTTCGCAACAGCAGGCAGAAGGGCAGCGCACGGGCAGAAGGTGAGTCCTGCGTGCCGTGGGGCACAGAGCTGAGACATCTCAGAGCTGCCACTGGCTGCAGGGAAATCCCTGTAAGAAATAGCATCTTCCAAGAAAGACTATGACTTTTGGTGGAAATTAGAAAGACAGCAACAAAGCAAACACTGTGTCTTTTGAACTTTTAGTTTTAAAGAGTTAGTTATAACAGGAGATTGAAAAAATCTTTAAAGTTTTTGAGACAGAAATTCCACTCTGGGGAGTCTGTTGCAGCAAAGCATTTAAATATTGTGGATGTTACACTCAGGGACTTGCCTGATTATATTTGTAGTACAGGGTAAAAACATTCTATCAGCTTAAATATTCAACAATATAGAAGGCAGTAGAACATACTGATAAAAACAATTTGGCATGTGACCAGAAAAAAAGCAAAATTATACATACACTATAATGTCAAGTATGTTAACTATGCTAAATACAAAATTGGTAAAAGATAAAAAAATTGTATGAAATGGTTATATTATGGGCGTGGATGGGATTATAGGGTTGTTTTCTAAAAATTTGGTTTTTAACATTCAACAGTGTTAGTCTTTTTTGTATTGAACTCACGGTCTTGCGCATGTCAGACAACTACTCTACTGTTGAACTGTGGCCCCAGAAGCTTTTTCTTAAGTGAAAAAATGAATAATATATACTTTAGATTTCATTTAAGATACAGACATTTTGGTTCTTTAGCAGAATCACTGAGTTCAGGTTTTTCTCAAATTCCAATTTTTAAAATAGAATTTCATTTATCAAAACGATTATGAAAAATTCAATGTAGTCTAATCTTAATTACCATTATTTTTAACTAATAGTTTACATTAAATATTTTCTTATGTTATATACTATAGTTAATATACCAGTAAGGATTCATGTCAAATGAATTTGAGGCAGATATATTAAAACTTGTATGAGGGTTAGAATGACATTTCAATGAATTGTGACATTGCAGGAAAGGAAATGCTAAATGATAACCAAATAAGTGAAATATACAGAATCTGAACAGAGCCCTGGTGGGGCTCCATGAACAAGGATGCCTTCGAGAAGACTGGAAAGAAAGGAGAGAATGATTAGACAAGTGGAATAAAAGGGTGTGGGTATTTAATGTGGAAAAAAATATATATAAGGCTTGGAGTTGGTCTATGGAAGTGAAAACAGTGTGGAAGAAATGCTTCCTCAGCCCAGCATATGGTTTCGTGAATGACTTTGCGTGTGGCAGGTTGTTCACCCTCAAAGACTGAGTTCCCCTGCCTCTGGGTAGACTCAAATCCTTTGTTACAAGATGACAACAAAAGCTGAATTTGTCACAAAACTAATGCCAAGGGCTCTGCATTTGGAAATGACATGAGATACAACACACTATCTTTTTCTTTTTTTTAATGGAAAAATATACACCATTCTTGAGTGATGTTGGTGGTAGTTATGTGGTTAATGGATTTTAGTTTACTTAGTGACCATTACCTTGAAAGAAATTAGTGCAACCATCTAAGACCAGTCATATGTCTATAAACAGGGATGATTTCTGTCTTACAAGATCATAGTGAAGTATTAGTGGGTATAAAGAAACTGGCACAGATTAAGAGCTTAAAGATTGTTAAATATTGTTATCATTTTTATGATTACTTGTTTGCTTTTCTCCTATGAAAATGTTATAAGATCATAGTGCCTTTGAAGACAGATGAGAGTCCTATTAACTTTGTTTTCTTGTGTTTTATGTAGCCCATCACTAACTGAGTAGCTTCAAATTAGAAAAGAAAAGCAAACACATACACACATATTGGAGAATGTTTTAAAATTTCATTTTTCTTTATTTGTAATCTAGAGGGAAATTTTCCCAGAAAAAATCATGGGAAGGTAATATTTTTCATAGGGGTAAGAAGGCTCAAACAGAATTGGCAGGATCTCATGGGAGGACAGAGTATCTGAGAGGCATGTCTGGGATGAACACTTAGAGTTGGCAAACCTATTCGTAGGAAGTTTTGAGGGCAACCACATTGTAGAATGAAATGCATATGCTTTTCCTAATTTTCAGAACCACTGCGGTTCTACAGAGTTGTGTGCATGTTGTGGTGTGTTTGTGTGTTTTACGCTTGGATTACAATTGTTGGCTGAAAAAAGTTTCTCACTGTTTATATTCAGTGCTTTTTCCAGGCCATTAATCTCCTGGGATCTGTTTATTTTTAAGGAAATTGTTTTCCTAATTCTTTGTACCAAAGCAGATCCTTTGCCTTCCAGAATGTGGAGATTTCACAAGTATTTCCCAGAGCTAGGTGCAGAGGACTAATTCCCTCTTTGCTACGTCTCATTTGCATCTTTTTTTTTTTTTTTTTTTTAAAGCTCAGCTGGTACTATTCCTGCAAAATGATAGCCTCAGCAGTAGGTAGCACAAGATGTTGTGATTTTGTCTGGACACCACAGCATGTTTCCAAAAGAAATTCAGGGTAGAGATCAAACTAGGATTGGGCTTGCAACAGAGCATGCTCAGTAGCTGTGTGTAGGTGGTCCAGGCCTCCTACATCTGGCTGGGGTTAAGAAATCAGGCTTCTGCCATTTGTTAAGCAAATCTCTGACCACTGGAGCCACTTTCACCTTGATTCTGGGTAAGGACTACTACAGAAAGCCCTTCCTGTTCCTTGTCTCAGTCCAGGGAGTTTATATTTGTAATCCTAATGGAAAAGTTATTGGAATTCTAGCAAGTTAATTCCAATCTACACTTCCAGTGCTACCCATGGCAAGAATAAAAACACTAACACATATTTATAGCTATGGGGAGCCAAGGGATCCTAAGACTGGCCTAGATGAAGGTTCATTGGAACAAAGGCCTCTACCCAGGGCCTAGCCTGGATTTTATTAATTCATGAAGAAAGGAGTGGTTTGAGGAAGAGGGGCTGTGAGAATGGCGGGAAATACATGCGTACTGTGAGCTGTGCTAGCTAGGAGGCCTGAAAGTAGCCCTGCAATGTGCAGAGAGAAGGATATGCAGACTGACCAATCTGCATAACATATTTGAGGTAGCATTTAATGTTTTGGAGGCCAGTGCTTCAGCTCTGATGTGTAAACTTTTCTGCCTGGGGAAGTCATAGCCTCTTATCTCAAAGTTCAGTCCCAGTTGATAATGCTGGAACCATGGCGCTTAACCCTGCCTGGCTCCATCATGTTTTTGGGAGTCACACAGCCAGGAAACGGTGACTGTCAGACAGTGGTGGAGCTTCAAAAATTAGGCATCAGCACCTCAGCTAGCCCTATTTACGTTGTTTAGAGCCAATTGAAGGGAAAAGGAAATGGCTTGGCCAGCTCTGTAGATATCAGTACATGGAGACAGGGCCAGGTTTAGCCAAAGTGGAGGTGATTGCTCTTTGTTCAAGGAGAATCATTCAGGTGGTCCCCTGCAGACTACTATGTGTTAGATACCAGACTAAGCGCTTTGCTTATAGTGCTATCTCATTTAATCTTTATGATCACCATCTTAGGTTATATTTTAATCCTCATTTTATTTATGAAGAAACTTGAGGGTCAGAAATATGGACAGCATCTTATATCTATTTATCACTAGAAACAAAAGGTAAAAGTAGATCCACCTGACTCCAAGTTCATGCCCTTAATCATTGTTCCGTCCTCCCTTCTCATTAAGTAGAAGATTGTAAGTTGTATGAGTTCAAATTCTAAGTCACTTCATAGTTAAATATAAAAATAAAAAGACAGGTTAAAAATCAGCATAATCTATTTTTGCCTCAGTTTTCTTGCCTGTTGGGTCAGAAATAGACCCCTATCTATTGATTTCTTATCAATGTGAAAGTTAATTATATGAGATATAAATTGGAAGCTAAAGCATTATAATTTCTATATTATTAAAATAGTAAACACATGTAGTTGGATCAAAATCTAATGGCCTACAAATGGGTACAGTAAAAACAAGACTCCCTCTCTATTCTGTCCTGCTGTCTACTCTTTTAGTCCTTCTTCTTAAAACATTCTGATGCATTGTGGGTTCAGTGGAACAGAATATGGCCACACATCACTTAATGAAATATCCTGACATCTCTGCCACTATCAGAACATGAAAGAGCATCTTTTCACAGCCTAGAAGGTCAGCTGAACTCCATGGCCCCTTAGTTCAGCCAAGAGGCACCATGTAGAAGAGATGCATGAGGTTGCTCCCAGAGCAATGCAGCATGCTGTTTTACAGTGAAAGTCTTTTTACAAGCAGAAGGAATATACTCTAAAATAATGTCAGAGATAGTATAGTGAATAGTAACCTCATAAGCCAGAAGCATAGTCATTGATTTTCATTATCAAGTAGTATGTACCATATATAATTGTATGAAGGAGTGGTAAAAATATATGTCAAATGTTTATTAAAATTTATTACAGTAAAATACACTTTCCATTAAAATACTTCACTCTGAACACACTTATTCCATCATTGTCACTACTTCCTGAAGCAGTTCTGGAAGTCCTCTTCCATGGGTGTCTTTATGAATTGTGATCGGAATACAAGGAATGCTGCTGCTGAGTGCCATCCAATGGGAAGGCAGACTCCTAAAATATTACAATGTCCTCATTCTCCTTATTCACCAGACCTGCCACCATGCAACTTCTTGCTCTTCCCAAGTCAAAATGACCATGAAAGGTAAATGTTTTAAATTGACTCAGAACAGTTAAGCAGTCAAGATGGTGCAACTAGACACTCACAAAAGAGAATTTTCAGAATTTTGCTTCAAAAAGTAGCCAGAATGATGGAATAAGTGCATTCAAAACAAAGGGGAGTATTTTAGAGGGGGTTCATAACAATGTGTCTTTTACTATAATAAATGTTTAGATTTAAACTTTTGCCATAATTTTCTGTCACACCTGTTTGTGCTATATTTCCGTATAAGCAGCAGTACTGTAGGTGTGTTTATGGCAAGATCACTACAAACATGTAGGTAATGGGTTGCACTTGACATTATGACAGTTTTGACCTTACTAGGTGATAGGAAATTTCCACCATTATTATCTTTATAGAACCATTGTAAATGTGGGCCATCAGTGACCAGAATGTATCTGAAATGAAACAGTTCCTAGAATGTCACAGGGATCCATGTATTCTGAAGATACACACTGAAACAGATGTTCCAGCTGTGCTGTTGGAACAAGGCTGGCTATCCCACTGTCTGTGCTGAGGGTTTTATCTTACAAGCTTCCTTCTGCTCCACATGTGACACCTAAATTACTGTTTTGACTATGATTGTTGTTGTTTTTGGTGGAAAATTTTAATTTATGACTAGATTCTTGATGACTAGTGGTAAGATAAAATGAGATAAAATGAGAAATGAGATATCTATGCTTTTTTATTATATCTTTGATTTTCCACCTATAATTCTCAAACCTGACTGAATCAAGAATAACCTAGAAGGGTAGAAAAAGAAATGCATGTGACTGACTTCTGCCTCCCGAAAAGTGAATTAGAATAGATTGAGGTGAGTTTTAGGGAGCTGTTTTGGGTGTGATATTCTGTAAGTTTTTATGAGAAGCTTTAAGAATTTTTTAAAAAATTAGTTATTTATAAGGTTAAAGAATAGTGCTAAATAATTTTTCTGCTTTAGAATAGGCATGATTCTAAAACTTTATCCTTTATATTCCTTGTTTTTTAAATGACATTTTTATTGAGGTTTGATATGCACAGTGTGAAATTTACTCATTTTAAGTGTACAGCTCAGTGCTTTGTAGTGTATTTGCAGTTGTGCAGCCATCATCATAACCCAATTTTAGAACATTTGCGTCACCCTCAGTACATCTCTGTACCTATTTACAGTCACTCCCTGTTTCCACCCCAGCCCAAGGCAACCCCTAATCCACTCCCTATTCTGGCAGCTATCTTTTTTAAAAGCACACTGGGTGCTTCTGATGTTCACTGGAGGTTGGGAAACTTTACTTTGGGCTTCTGAGCAGAATTTAGGGCCATTAACTATGTCAAGATTCTTATTAAATAAATAAGATTGTTTTTTAATTCCACATAATCCTCAGAATACCTTGGCTATAGATTTTTTAAAAAATGTATACTGTTCCTCTTTTCCAAAAAGTATTTACTTCAAGATGCAGGTCAATGTAGATTTGCATACACCGCAGAAATAACAATATCCAAACTTCTGCTCATCAGTATAGGAACTTTAGAGGAAGAACTACCAACAAGAAACCAGGTGTAGTCTTTGTAATTCAGTCTCAATTTACTGCCCTGTCTTGGTTGCCTTTTCATTACTGGGACAAAATACCTAATACTCACAAGTTAAAGGAGTAAAGATTTATTCTAGCTCGTTGTTTTTAGAGGTTTCAGGCCAGCTCAACCGGCTCCAAGGCAAGGCAGCATGGCAGAGAAACAGTTCATGGCATGGCAGGCAGGAAGCAGTGAGACTTCCTTCTTTCCCTGTTTATTTCATGCAGGCTACAAGGCTATTGGTTAGTGCCACCCACACCCAGGGTGGATCATTCCTCTTCAGTAAATCCATTATCCGCACCCAGAATTATGCTTAACTGATTAGTGGACTCATCTGGTATCACTCTTGTTTCCCAAAGCCCCACCTAGGAGGGTTTGAGGTTTTCGAGGCCATTTTAGATGCAAGTCATAACATGTTTCATATTGCAGAATACAAATACGACCATTCAGGACAATTTTGGTAATAAGAAAGAGCTTCTTTTATTTGGTTTGTTCCCACCATGGCTTTTTGGACTTGTGGGAATTGTTCCTTGCCATTCTTCTCAACTTTCACTTTCCCACTTTGAGAGAGCAGCCTCCTACTTCTTTCAAGTTTGGTGCAGTGTCAGCTTTGATCCTTGCTGTTTTAAATAGCCCCATTAGCTTAGTTTTCCCCAAACTTGAATGGAAACTAGAATTACACAGGGAGCTTTTATGAATTCATTGTTCAAACTTCACCCATCAGAATTATTATGGATAGAAACCAGGTGTTGGTATTTTTTAAAGATTTCTTGTGATTCCCATGTTCAACAAAGTTTGGGGTCTAGTTCATGACTTCTTGTGTTTTAGCATTATTTCTCATTAATTCCTGCCCCTTTGTTTCTTAATACTCTCTTTTCCAGCTGCCTCTGTTTCCAGTCCCTATCTTCACAGGGTTCATGAATAATCTCAGTTCCTCATCTCCATCACAACTGACTCATATGATCTTCCTTTAACTTGTTATTTTTTTTTAAGATTTTTAAAATTTATTTTAAAGAGGGTAAAACACAATAAAACCAATAAAAGCAAATCAGTATAAGAGGTACAGGCCTAAAAACATTACAAAATCAGCAATTGTTACCATAATGCTTTTTGATGTCTTCAAAATAGCTGCAGATAACTTTGGACATAGTAAAAATCAAGCAGAACAGAATAATATAGAAACAATAAAAACAAAACAATAAATGCAATAAAGGACTTCAAAACAAGCCTATAGTAAGTCCAAAATTGCTCCCGTAATGTATCTTATTACCCTTGAAATAGCTGCTTCTGCAATTGGATTTGACTTAATCAAACAAAACAAAAGAGGAAAAAACCCAGCCCAACAAAACAATGGAAGTGATATAGGAGTTCCCAAAACAAGAGGACAGGGAATCAACAATGGCTGCAACCCTCAGAAGATCCCCCTAGGTGTCACACTGCATAACACTGTCCTCTGAACCCCTGATCAGACCTCTGGCTGGAGACCTGCAGTGTTAGTGAAACACCAAAGCACCACGGGCATCCAGTTGCGTTTCACCTCCATAGCTGTCATCACAGCCTGTGTTTCTCCTGGTGAGACTGCGGCTTGTGGTGGGGGAGGGGCTGCTACTTCTTGTTTGCCAGCCCAGGCTCTGGAAGGGGCTGGGGTCTGGCTGTCCCAGGCGGCAGCAGTGCTCTCATGGTGCTGCTTCCCGGACTAGGTTTGCTTGCTGGCTGAGGTGTCCTTTGTTCTCTCTCCTTTAATTGGTTATTAAAAGGAAATTTCAGTTCCTGCATCAAGGTGGCCGTTGTAACTATTACCATATTCGTTTGGCTCGCCACTGGGAAGGGCTTCACACTCAAGAATTTGGCGTAAGGGCTAGGGTGTGACCCAGTGATGGAGTGCTTGCCTAGCAGGGGTGAGGCCCTAGGTGCGATCACCAAAAAGAAAAAACAAAACAACTACACAAAAAAGACAGAGCAAAACTTTATGTTCTTTAAAAAAGTTCTAAAAAGCCAGCCTCCAGAATGGAAGCAAATATTTGCAAAACATATATCTGACAAGAGCCTGGTATACAAAACACACAAAGAATTCTTACCATTCAACTACAAAAGGACAAATTGCTCAATTAAAATATGGGCAAAAGGGGCTGGGGCCATAGCTCAGCAGCACAGTACCTGCCTGTCAGGCATGAGGTTGTGAGTTCTATCCCCAGTACCAAAAAAAAAAAAAAGAAAAAAAGAAAAATACAGGTGGAGAATTTAAACAGATATTCCTTCAAAAAGATAGACCAATGGCCAGTAAACAGAAAAAAGTGCCACAAAACCTTGAGTTATTAGGGGAATGTGAATCAAAACCGCAATGAGAAATCATTTCACACCTACTAGGACGGCTTATACTGGGAAAAAAGAAGGAAAGTAACAATGTTGGTCAAGTGTGGATTATACACTTTTGATGAGAATACAAAATGCTGCAGCTTCTGTGGAAAACATTTGGAGTTCCTCAAAAAGTTAAACCATATTTTCCAGCAGTTCCTCTAGATCAATAATCCCGAAGAATTGAAACCAGACACTCAAATACAGTATGCGCTCAGGAATATTAAATGCAGCATTATTAACAATAACCCATCAGTAAGTGTATGGATGAACAGAATGTGCCCTGTACACAAAATGGAATGGCACTCCGGCATAAGAAGGAATGAAGCATGAATTCAGGTTGCAACATAGATGAACCTTGACAACATTGTGCTAAGTGAAAGAAGTTGGACTCCAAAGTTCACAGATTATGTGATTCCATTTACCAGAAACATCCAGAACAGGCAAATCCACAGGGACAAAATGCAGATTGGGGTTGCCCGTGGATACAAGAAGGTAGGGATTGGGGATGACACACGCAGTGTCGCAGCGTTTCCTTGCCGGTGCTGAAGATGTTTTGTAACTTAAAGGAGTTGGTTGTTGCATAGCAAAGTGAATGTATAAATGCTGTCAAATTGTTTATTTTAAAATGGTTAATTTAACTTTCTGTGAGTTTTACTTCAATTTTAAAGTATGATGCTCCAGGTTGGTAGAATCCCACTCCTTCCTGGGAAACCCTGAAAGCAAATCTGCCTTGTTCTCTAGCACTTATCTGTGGGTCTTTCACATGTCCCAGAGAGCCAAGGATAGGAACAGATGGAACTCAGTTTGTGGCTTGCCTTTTAATCATGTCATCCTTATGTAAGTTTCCTATATAATTTTGACTTCAAAACTGTCCCACTCCAGCTTCCCCAGTGCTGGTATTACAGGGGTGTTCCGCCACTCCTGACTCTGCAGCTGGCTTTGAAGACAAGTTAATGATTAGCAAATACAACCTGCAAGATGTAGTCACCTTTGATTTGAGACTGGCACAGCATCTTACATTTCAGTAGATGCCTAATAAGGGGTTGAATAGAATGTGATTTAAATTTCTATTTATGCTTTTCTTTATTCCCTTAACATCATGATACTGTCTTTTGCTGTCAGGCTGTCATGGGGCTGTATTCTTAGGCCCCTGGGATGCTACTTGCATAGAATAGATGCTGTTCTCTAAATATTTGTTCAGTGCACTAGGGGATTAATAATTGTTGCCCATAAAAGTGCTATTAGATTTTCAATATGTTCCTGGCTTGCCTTGGTTAATTGTGCAGATCTCGGATGTAGCTCTTATTTGATAATGAAGGAAGGACTTGGGGCCAAAATTAATAATTCACCTTGAACTTGAGAAAACTTGAGCTCCGATAATCTGGATATCCCACCTTCCCCTTTGCTTGGGTTATTGAATAGTATACAGGATGCCCAATTATATCTGAATTTCAGATCAACCATATGTGTCGTGCAAAATGTGGGACACACTAAAAATTATTCATTATTTATCTGAAATTCAAATGTAACTGGGCATCCTGTATTTTGATTTTCTAAATCCGGACACTCTGCTTTATTAAAGGACTGCACTGTGACTCACCATGAGCCCCTAGTTTTACATTGTTCCCCTGGATCCAGTGTCCTCTCAGCAACTGGAAGGGCATGGCCCTGTTTGGCCTCTGAAATCCCCATGCATTTGCCAGGAAACAATCTGGTTGTCGCCAGGGTTTCCAGCATTGTTCAGCACAGAAATAATTCAGGTATGAATCATTTGGCCCCAGAATTGGTTTTGTTTTGTTTTTTACTGCCAGTAGGAAAACCCATGTCATCAGCATGTTCTGACGTCCCCTGCAGATCAGTCAAGGCCATCCATGAGCAGGACGATCCTAGAGACTCGTAACTGGGGTACAGAGGTCATCATTCTGTCATTAATCTGATATTGGGGAGCATCCCTCCCCTCCCGTGTGACCTCACTCCTTCCTTCTTCCTTTCTCCTGTTGTCTTGGTCAGGTGTGTGACATGGGTGTTGCCACATTCTGTCTGCCATCACTGAAACCCAGAGCAATCAGGGGATGTGACACAGGTCCCTGAGAGCATCTGCTCGCTCACCCAGGCACATTCAGGATGAGATTTTCCTGTGTTCTCGAATGGCTGTTCTACCCATTTGCTGATGTATTAGTCATCTTCATGGTAAATGTTTAACAAGCTTGTCTAAAGCTGGCACCATGACCCCAGCACTGCCACATGCCTGGATTCTAAAGGTGTTCACAACACTGTCACTGCCCTTAAGAATTTATGAGTCAGAAATAAAAAATTTTAAGCCTTTAATTGTGATACAAAGCATATTACAAATAAGTCAGATTTACCACAGTAACCATTTCTAAGTTCATTAGTGTGAAATGTATTGACATTATTGTTCAGCCAAACTTCTGAGGCACTTTCCCATCCTGAAGCTCTGTGCCCGTTAAGCAACTTTCCATCTGCCCTTCTCACCACTCCCCCACAGCCGCTATCTGCTGTCTGTCCCTGTGAGTTTGACTGCTTTACATACCTCTTGTAAAGAGAATCTTGCCGTATTTGTCTTTTTGTGACTGATTTATTTCATTTGGTGCAATGTCTTCAAAGTTTTTCTGTATTGTAGCAGATGTCAAAATAACTTACCTTTTAAAGCCTGAATTATATTCTATTGTAAATATACTCTGCGTTTGGCTTATCCATTTGTGTGTTAATAGACTTCCTTTTCTTGTCTCTTGTGGGGATTTTGTTTGTTTGTTTTTCAGTACTAGGATTGGAACCCAGGGCCTCATGCATGCTAGGCTAGTGCTCACCCCTGAGCTACAACCTCAGTACTTGTAAATAAAACTGCAATGAGTATGAGTGGGAATTCACATATATTTTTGAGATCCTGCTTTCAGTTTTTTCAGATAAACCCATAAATGGGATTGCTGCCGGGTCATATGGTAATTCTATTTTTGTTTCTTTGAGGTAACCACTGCACCATCTTACGCTCTGGCCAATAGGGCAGAAGGGTTCATTTCTCCATATCTTCACCAACACTTGTGATTTTCTGCTCCCTGGATAGCAGCTATCCTAAGGGATAGATAAAGCTGACAGTTTTGGATAACGAGAAGAAACAAGGAGTGTAATTATGGATTGCAGACATAGTAATAAAAAATAAAATTTCTCAAGCCAAAAATCCTAATTAAAAAAATGTTCTGTAAGACTTAATCTATAAAATGTCACCTAGTGTTTCTCAAATATTAGGCCCCATGCTTCCTGCCTGCGAGAGGAGAATGTATGAGATCGTAACAGAAATCTCGCAGTCCCCTAATCCTTTGCTGCTCTAAAGCTGCTTTTGGGGGGCTGTCATGGGTTTTAGTCCCATCCCTTGGGCAGCTAGTATCTGTGGTTTTCAGTGGACATAAAGTGACATCAGGAAGGGATGGCACATATTATGAATGCGCTGCTCCCGGGACTTATGCATGCTGCTGAGGTGGAGCCGTGTGTTTTCATGCACAATCTCACTTGAGAAGTTGATCAAATGTGAAAAACAGGCACAGTATTGCATTATTTTAGGAAGAAAGAGCATTGACTAAGAAGTCAAGAAAGTTAATTTGCCAAGAAATTTGTCAAACAACCATATAGAGTTGAATATGAACCCGTTCAGCTATACATTTGTAAATATATTCTCATGTTGCTATCATATCTATATGATGCTTTTCCCATAAGTTAACGAAAGGCAGAACAACTTTTCAAAAAGAAAATTATATAATAAGAGGCTTATGAAAGTAACCAAGTTCTTCTCGTTGCCTCAGTTTTACTAGTTTCTCTTTCCATACTCTGCTGGTTCCCATGAATTTTGTCTTTATTGCTACCAACAAAGGATGGTTGCCTAATTATTCACAGGATTTTTGACTACCCTAAATTTAAGTAATTTCCACTTTGGACCCCAGATGAGCAGGTTATATAAGCAGAGACAATTTAGCCTTTTTCCAAGGGGAAGTGAACAGGCAGTGTTTATTTGGAAATCCTTTTGTGCGGCCCCAGGTGTTGGTGGTTTTTCTCCAATAATAGCCAAACCCAAGGCCCATGGGAAAGAGGCCAGGAACCCCCTCTGTCCATGGCCCCACAGGCTTGTAACTTCCGGCCAACAGCCTTGAGCGTGGTTCTAGGCTCTTTAAAGCTTTTGTAACCTTTTGACATTTTACTTAGCAATTGGCTTCCTTTCTTCCCTTGTGGTTGTTTAGAAGGAGAATGTTTATTTGAATAACATGCATGTTCTAGGACAAAACTAAGAACATAAATTATTTGTCTTCTCTAATCTTTATGCTCTCTCTCTCTCTCTCTCTCTCTCTATATATATATATATATATACATATACATATATGTACTTTGTCAATACAATATTGAATCAAAAAGTTGAATATTTCATAGCATCTATAGGTGTAGTTCTTAACATTGTTTAGACTCTTGCAGAATGGAGGGAAAGTGATGAATTCCTTCTTCAGAAAACAAATGCACATACACTTTTCCACACGCAACTCTGCATGCCATTTTAGGGGGCTCTTGGGCAGCAACCAACTCCTCTGTATTTTATAAAGATTAGTCTTTATAAATAAACATTCTTAAATTTCATGTTATGAGTATTCATTATGATGTGTCTGTCCTTTCCAAATAATGATTGTTTTTACCAAGCTCTCCACTGTGAATGGTTATGACAGAGTGTAAACTGTGTGTTATCAAAGAGTGATTTTTCTCTCCTAAGTTGCCTTTATAAGGAACAAAGAGCATGAAAAGTGACTTTGGAGGGGGAAGAGGATGCAGCCTGGGATGGATGGAGCAGTTACTATGTGCCAGACTTGAGCTCAGCCCCTTGCATGTGTGATCTCATTCAATCCTGGCAATAATCCTGTGATTGTGGGTCTGTTCCCATTTAACAGATACGGAACTGAAGGTCAGAAATATTAAGACAGCTGTTTTGAGTCTGTCACACTCTGAAGCCTACTTTCTTTGGTGTTATGTGGCTTCCAAAGGAAATACCTAGCTTCTTGCTCCAAAAGGCTGGATTGCAGCCAGGAGGTGTGCCTGGTGGGAGTGCTGGTGGTCTGAGCAGCCAGGAAGAGCCAGCAGGTGGAGATAGCGCTTGGGTGGTGGTGGGGGGAGCCAGGCTTGAGTGTCACCGTCAGGAAGATGGCATGAAAAGACTCCACTTCCCACAACTGCAGCAGTCACCACATTTCACATGTGCTCTAACCAAGTGGGCAAGGAGGAAAGGGAACCAAAAGTAGGGAAAGGCAAGGGTTCTCATTAGAAAATTAAGTCAGATGTTTCCCTTCTTCCAGTGGGCCCTCTTCATTGTCTTTAGACACATCCCTGACTCTGTAGCCTGCTGATACGGCTCACTGTGCTCATGAAATACTGTGTGGCAACTGACCGTGTCAGCCCCAGGAAAATGAAACAAGATTATTCTGTTTCAGAACTTTGGTCAGTAGCTATGAAACAGTCTATGCTAACCTAAGGTGCAAATATGTTTTTGTCCTGTAATAAAAAGAGGATTTTATTTTCTGGACATATTTCTTGTGAATTGTTCTCTGTAGATTTGTTCTTTTTAGTCGGTAGTGGAAAATTCATTTGGTTACTTTCACTGCCTGGTGCTTAATGGGTAGAGACATAATGGGGAACTAGAATTCTCAGTGAGTAACCAAACTGAGAATCAACCCACTCTTTGGGCCCATAAAATGAGCCCATTTAGATGAATCTCATGAATTTTCATCATGACCGAGCAAACACCCGGGGCAATAGGAAACTAGAATAATAATCACTATCCCTTCTCAAGGTCCATATCAAAGAGCCTAGTCAAATGAATTATGAAGAGAGAAATTATACTTTTAATCCTCAGTGCTTTCTTTTGGCCATGAATATATTAACTCAAAGCACTTGTAAAAAGCATTTTCATGGGGAAGATTTGAAGCAAGACAAAGTAGGGACATACTGGAGTCATAAACTGAATCAAATCTAATTGTTGTGGGATTTTTAATCTAAGTGTTGCCTAGTTACAAATTTTATGGACCATTCTCTTTAGGTAGGAAACATGAGTGGCATGTAAGGCAGCATGCCCATGTTCTGTGGGCAGAAACCAGAATCACCTGGAGCACTTACGAAAATGCACAGAGCTCAGCCCCAACCCCAGGGATTTCTGATTCAAGTTTCTAGGTCAGCCCGAGAATTGGTGTTTCTAGCAAGTTCTCAGTGATGCTGTCCCTGGTCACTCCATGAGGCCCTCTCTTCACCATCCCTGCAGGCGACTGATCCCAGGTCTGCTTGGACACTTGTAGTGAGATGCAGTGTGAAAGCTGCCAGTGCCAATAGAACCTGTCTTAGAGTTTAGCAAAACTGCACTGACAAGTGCTTCCCAGTAACTCTATCCCTGGTCCTGATTCTGCCAGCTGGAATTATTTGGAATACACCTAATCCCCATATAAATGCCTCTGCAAACACACATCCCAAGGAAAAGTACAGCTGGGGATCCATTTGGCAAATTAGACTTTTATGTTCTGTGCCCGAGATCTCCTGTCTGATTTATTCTTCTGTCCACCTCCCAAGTTTAATTTTTTTAAAAAAATGGAATACGTAAAATAAAATTGTTCAAACTTTGTGCTACGTGATGAATATTTGCCTATATTTACACCCATACAACTACCTTCTGTACCAAGACACAGGACATTCCGAAATGTTCCACTGTGTGTTTGTTGGTATGTGTGTGTGGCACTGTGGTACCCAGTACCTTTACACTAAGCCGCATCTCCAGTCTCTAAAAAACACATTTTTAAAAATTTTAAGATAAGGTCTCGCTAAGTTGCTAAATCACCCGGGCTGAGTTGAACTTGAGACCCTCCTGCTTCAGCCGGTCGGAGTGCTGGGACTGCAGGCGTGAGTGACCATGTCCAGCTCCATGGTGTTCTTCCCTAGTCTGCACTCACCTCACAAAGGAACTATTGCTTCACTTCAGTTGTGGTGGATACACGGTGCTTGCTTTTAAACCTGGTGTAAATGGAAGCATAGAGAATGTACTCTTTTGTATCTCATGTTTTTACTCCAAATGATTACAAGATCCAACTGTGTTGGAAGTAGCAGTAATAATGCTTTCACTTTCATTGCAATGTGTTACCCTAATTTTATGATGTTTTATAGTCTTATGTTAGATTCCTTCTTCCATTTTGTACACGTTTAAGGTAGGCAACAATATTAGCTAGCATAGGTGCTTACTGTGGAACAGCATGGTGCTAAGTACTTCAGCATTTACTCTTTTCAGTGCTATTTCCATTTTACAGGTGAGAAATCCAAGGCTCAGTAACTTGCCCAAGGTCTGATAGCTGAGTAGAGGTAGAATCAGTTTTTAAAGTCGGGTCCTTATGACTCATAATCCTGAGGTCTCAGCTAATGTATAGTGGTTCCTCTCATTCCTGGTGTTTCCTGATAACTGCTAGTGTGAGATGATTCTAGAGAAATACAGTTTCCTGTTTCCAAGGACCTTTCCATTGTCAGCCCCATTTTCCTCCTCTTGTGTGTTGGTTCTAAGGCTTCCTCAGTGCTCTGGTGAACTAGATAGTGACAAGGACAATGTTCTATCTTAGTTCTCCCAGCTCTTTCAAGTGAGCGGTTGGAGGCATGTTACCTTTTATGCAGTAGTTTTTCTACAAAAATAAAATCTCCAATTTGCAACCTCTGTGATCACTCCCTAAATTCCTGCCTTTATTAATTACAAATTGAAGAAGAATCCATTTCTATTAAGGTTACACCTAAATTGTCTCTGAAAAATAACTGTTCAGTTGAAGAAAATATTTAAACTTCCTTTGATTTTAGTGCCAAGTAAACCTTTGGAAGAGGGAAGTTTATACTTAAATATAAATTACTTGGTTCAGTAATGCCTCATTTCCTTTTTATTCTACTAATTAGAGATTACTGGGCAGCCAGTCCATAATATCAATTTGAAAAGACTTAAGGAGAGAATCAAATGCTCTGTAGTGGTTTTAAGCATGGCTTTGATTCAGTATCTGGATAAAAGCCTCCACATATACTTAGGATTAAGAATATTTATTTTTAGTTTCATTTTTTATGATGCATGCCGGCCAAATAATTGGGATTTTTATTGCCATGTAGATAGACTTGTATTGTTTGGACTTACAAATGTGAGTAGTCTTCTAAATCTCTGTCTTCTAATAGGAAATGAAGTTAAGGATTTAAAAATTGGGTATTTTGCTTGATCTAACATTGCACTAGCTTTATTGTAAATCACATAAAATCCATTTATCTGATAATATTTCTGCAATTCTAGTTTGTATCTTAAGGTTCATTTAGGGATGGTCTTGGGAATTTTTCTTTCTTTAAAGAGCCCTAAGCTTTATGGACAAGCAGTATGTTAGACCAACCAAATGATTGAGGTTTTCTTTATGGGATAATTCCGAAAGGAAGGAATGATAAAATTTGAAGTCATCCTCTTGTAATTGTAATGAAATAGAGGACCTAGTATTCATAAAAATGGGTTAAATTATTAAGTGAAAAATCAACTTTGTTGTGGGAGGGGATCAGGTCAAGAACACTTGTGTGCTATCATATTTGCATCATTAAAAGCAGCCAATGAGATGTTATGTACTTTCTAATGATAGAAAAGAAAGTAGTTAACATCTCCAATGAGGTATTCTATGAGAATTGATCACTAATGAAGTAACTCAGTAGCATTGGACCTAACCTAACTGGGCTTCTAGCTCTGACTTCTAGAGCAACAGTAAATACAGGGAATAGAGTTGTAACTTTCAACTTTAACTATATATTACAACCAATATGGAGAACTTTTCAAAGCCCTAATGCCATGGCTATATTTCAGATCACTTAAAATGAGAATCTCCTGGTCTGAGGATTGGTATTTTTTAATAGCTTCCCCTAATATTAAAATGCCAGCCAAGCTTGAAAATCATCGTAAGTGAGGACCAAGTTAAAGAACGCAGCCTTTATGCAGTGTGTGAGAAATCCCACAGAAATAAATAGTGTTTAACAGCACATAAACAGTGCTAGAAAAAGGTAGAGGGAAGGGACGCTTTCAGATGAAAAGAGACTTGAGAAACAGAAACCCAATGTGATGTGAAAACTTTGTTTTGATTCTGATTCAGACTACTCATCCATGCTGTGACGGTTTTTAGAGAATTAGAGAAATTTAAGTGAACTCTGATTATTAGATGATAGTAAGGTTTGCACATTAATCTTGTTACTTACAATAATGGTTCTGTGGCTAAGACAGAAAAAATACTTATAGGTATAGATACATAGTGAGGTATTTATGGATAGAATATGGTGGCTGAGATCTGTTTTAAAATACTCTATGAAAAAGCTAATGACTTCAGAATAGATCAATGATCAGCAGAATGTGAAACTGTTGAAGGTAATTAATGGGTACATTCAAGATGAGGGTTCAATTTTGCTCTTCTTACTGCTTTTGTGTGTTTTAAAGATTTTCATGAGAAAAAGATTATAAAGGAACCATAGGGTTAATTGATGATAACATATCTCTTTCGCTGTGATACATTAACAGTACAACTGTAAACCTGAAACAAGATGAAGTTTAACCTTTTGGGTCTATGCAAAAAATTTTGTTTTAAAGAAAAATATGGGTTCAATTATTAATTATATTTATATCTTCTTTGCAGATGATTCTGGGCCTCCTCCTTCTACATTTATCAACCAAAATGAAACTTTTGCCAAAGTGGGTTTTAAACCTACTGTGGTACAACAAGCCAAGATTGCCCAGAATGGAATTTTGGGAGATTTCATCCTTCGATATGACGTTAATAGGGAACAGAGAGTTGGGGACATCCAGGTAACAGGGTCTGTGTTGCTATGTTAAGGTTTGATATTTTTCTTTAGATTCAGAACTGTTGATTCCAATACTTATCTAAAAGCAAAAGATCTTTCCCATTCTTAGTAAATGTTTTAACCCAAAATATATCTTCAAAGAGACTAGTGATACTCTTGCTGGAAGTTGAGAATACCTATTTCCTGCTTCATTCATCTGCACAGCAAATGAAAGCTATAATATACTTTTTCCCTGTGGTGTTTTAGATGAGGTTAGAATTTCAGTTGATCTTCTCTTTTAATTAAAAGAAACTGTTCCATAACTTATTTCCTTTTAGATTTTATTGCTCTAGAGACAGGATGAGAATTTTAAAATGTATTAATGTTTATCTGGAATATAGTCAGCCTCAGCCTCTCAGTGAGTAAGATGCTTGGGAAAAACAACATTGCAAGAAGTGGAGCTGTCAAGTAGAAAGGTCAGAGAGGATGGAAAACTAAGGTTGAACTGATTATGATCAGTAGTTTTTTTTTTAAGTGCTGAGATATCCAACCCAGGGCCTTACACATGTTAGGCAACTGTCTACCACTGGGCTATACCTCCAGCCCACGGTGAATAGAAGTTAAAATTATGATCCTCTCCCCATGAAGTAATTAGTTCTCTTAGGGTGTCAGGATCATAGATAATGTGACCCTAGCCTGTTTCACACTGTCATTGAATTCTAAAACTTCCCAGGTAATTTTCCTCCATTTTTACTTGATTTTTCCTCTACCAGGTTCTAAATGGCTATTTTGTACACTACTTTGCTCCTAAAGACCTTCCTCCTTTACCCAAGAATGTGGTTTTTGTGTTTGACACCAGTGCCTCCATGGTAGGAACCAAGCTTCAGCAGGTGAGTGAGTGCCAGCTGCCCAGTTTTTCTTTCCTCAGCCTTGCCAGGTAAGTGGGAATTTGGCATCATGTGAAATAATTGTAAGTGCCAAATTCCCACTTACCTGGCTATTCGTACCAACAAAGAACATTCCTAAGTTGATCCATTAATGTCAATGATATAAACTATTATTTTAGCATGGTGGTTTTAAAAGAGCAGAGGAATAAGGTACAGAAATGCTTTGACAATCAGGGCACTGGCAGACTGGATAAAGTGAGTGAGACAGGAATGATATGGTAAGATGACCACTTAGCACCATTGTTGATGGAAGAGTTCGGTTCAGAGGTGATTCCTGTGAGAAGAGTGGAGTACAATCACTGGAAGCCCCCTTGGCATATCCTTAGAATAAAGGATTCTCATAGAATTTACAATAAATCTCAAAAGTACAGGACTGGAAGGGACATTAAAGAGACAGGTAATCTGGGCTGAAAAATTAAATTATCCTGAGAATAGAATTACTTACACTTTTTACAAACCATTATCTTTAGGTAATTCCATATCTGATTCTGGCATCATAAATATTGGAACTCGGCATTTGTGACATATTTCCAGCTCACATAATGTCCTAGCTTTCACATCACTGGACACAGTATCCAACACCTGCAACTTAATGGAGAAGAAGTTTATTTTGGCTCCTGGTTTCAGTCCATGCTGTATGACACAAAAAGGATGGGACAGGGTCATGGTAGAAGAAAAGGTACTCATGCCATAGCAGTAGGAAGTAGAGAGAGGAGGGTGGAGCCAGGCACAAGAATATACTCTTCCAGGCCACGCCCCTGGTGACATTTCCAACCAGGGCTCTACCTCCTACGAGCATGGCAGACTTAATCCTCCCATGATCCAATCACCTTCCAAACCTGCGAGCCAGGTGGGGGATACTTTAGTTCTAAATCCTAAAACATGACATAAATTGAAGGCTATTGTTGCCAGATGATTAATATATATAAATTCATCAACAACAGAGGTCCATCAGCTTTTATTTCTAAATCCATTATCTATTTCTTCTATTACTTGCATGCCTAGAATAAGATGCTATCTCAAAGCTCATGAGAATCCTCTCTGTCACCTGTTTCTACCTGTAGGTCCTGCCCCACATGTGGCTAAAGTTTGTTCTGGCTAATAATTATTGCTCTTTACCTCAGTCTTTTACTTTATAGATCATTTATTTGATCATTTATACTTTTAAAATTGTGCAGTAAATTCTGTCAGTCTTATGGTGTTTCATTTGCCTTTATCCCCAAATAGCAAAAATGTATATTTGAAAATGTGATGTGAGAATTACTTTGTCTTTCGGAATATTTCTAAATATAATTTCTAATTAATATAGGCTGAAGATAACTTCACCCTCTAAAACACCTCTTTATAGCTCTTCAACATCACATTTTTGTCTAAGTTCAATTTGCCAACTCCTCCATTGTTATTGCTCTTCCTTTCATCCTACACGTCTGACTTTCTGTTTAGGTTCACTCATTGAAAAGAATTCTCCTAGTTCCATTTGCCTGGAAAAAACAATTTACTTCATTCTTTAAAGGTATTTTTACTGGATATGGAAATCTAGGTTGGCTTCCAGCCTCATTAGCTTCCATTGTTACTGTTGAAAAGTCAGTAAAAATTTTAATGACTGTTCTTCTGAAGGGTATTTTTATTTTGACTATTTAAAAATTTTTCCTCTTTGTCTTTAGATTTTTTTGGGGTAGCTTTAAGATGATGGTGCTAGGCATGGATATCTTCTTTTTTATTCTGCCTGAAATTTGTAGTAGGCTGTCATGAATCAGTGAATTCCTAAGTATACTTAGTCATATTCTCTAAAATTGTTTTTGGTCATTTTTTTCTTGTATGATCCCAATATTAGAACCTCTTTTCATTCCTCTGTTTTCCATGTTCCCTTCTAAATATTCTAACTCTTAATTTTCCAATGCTTTATTACAGATTCATCATTCTTTTTTGGGGGGTGGGGTACTGGGGATTGAACTTATGACTTCACATTTGCCAAGCAGGCACTTATACCACTGAGCTAAACCCTGGGTCTTGATGCTTTATTCCAAACCTATCTTTCCACTGACAACTATTATCTCTAGATGTGTGTAGTCTGTTGTTAGACTTATCTACTGAATTATTTAATTTATTGTACTTACTTGATATTTCTAAAAATTCTGTTTGGTTCTTTTTCATATCTGCTCGTCATTTTGTTATTTTATAAATAATATAAACTTTTTTGATAATTCTTTTTATTTTCTTGAGTATAGTAACATGGCTATTTTATTTATATTTTATTAGTATATGCTTATGTTTGTAGTATATAATGCTTGCATTTTTGTGAGGAGTTGGTACATGTATATAACATGCATATCTACATAACAAAAAATTCTTTTTTCATCTTTTACATTTCCCATCCCTCTCTGGTTCTTCCAACTCTTGTCCCTTATCATTTGCAAAATCTGTATTTCCATTTTTCTTCAATTCTTTTTTTTTAAATCTCCTTTTTCTCCCTCACTCCATCCTAGTTATTTTAAAGTCTATTTTTGATAAATTCAAACTTTTTGGAATTTTTAGGAGCTGTGTTTATTGCCTCTTGTCTTTTCTTTTTGTATGAACAGATACTTTTGCTTGTGTGATGGACATTGTGCTTGAAATTTTGTGCAAACAGCTTGAGACCTGGAATGATGGTGTAGTGTCTAACGTTTTGGCTGGTTTCTGTTGGAGACACAGGGAAATTAAAATCTGGGATCATTATAGTCCATTTTTGGGGCTTCAGTGTTCTTTCTATAGCCAAGATGTCTCAGAGCTGATTTGTAGTCTTTTCAAATGCTGGTATATTTCTGTTTTGCACAAAATACACAAGGTTTCCCAGAGCATCCACCCATAGTGAACCCTGAACTTAAACTTTTGGCGCTCAAAGTTGCAAAAATTATGCTCAGGCTCTGAAACCTCTTTGATTTTGACAAGCATTTTTAGAAGAAAGTGATCTCAAATGCTGAGCTTATTTCTGTAAATTTTCATCTTATCTTAGATCTGTTTCTCACTGTTTTGTTAATTTTTTGATACTGTCAAGATTTGATTTTAAAAATATGCATTTTCTTTAGCTTTTTTAGTCTCAATGGAAAAACTGACTCCAAATTGCCTATAAGTTTCTCATGTTTTTCTCAAAGTTTTCATCACACCCAAGTGAAGTGTACCTTGATAGAAGTTGGCTACTTATTAATATTTGAGAGGACTCATAGCTGTTCTATATTTATTTACAAGTGCTTTGTAAAGTTATTAGCTTCCTGTACTATAAGTTCTTAAGTACCATCTGTTGACCAAATTGTTTTTATTGTATTGGTGTCTAGATAATAGATGTTGACAGAGGATAATCACAACCTCTGTGGTTCCTTGGCCACAAACTACTGTATTATTAGGTTTTACATATAATCGACCATGACAATGTCACTTAAATTTTGAAATAATGAACGGTTGCTATGTGTCATATGTTAGATTCCCATATGCTTCCCCTTTATACCTTCATGTTTTCTTCACTTCTTCTCTCTGTTTCTTTCCCTTCCATCCTCTTGCTTGCCTTCCTTCTTCCTTCCTTCATTCCATCGTCCTTTCCTTCCTTTGCTTTCCTTCTTTATTTCTTTTCTCTCCCCTTCTTTGTCTCTTAAATAATTCACAAAGGCAGGGTTTGTGTTTCTTTAAGCAAACATAATGCAAAGATACTGGTGATTAAAGTTACCAATCACTAAATAACCTTAATTTCTGTTATCAACAAACATGTTTTGTTCTGATGTTTTCATTTACCAGCATGTCATGAGTATATCTTGTTAAATATTTTATTAAATCTTGATTTTAGTTGTCACAGAGCAGCACTCCCAAACAGAAGCTTCTGTAATAATGACAGTATTCTATACCTGTGCTGTTCCATATGGTAGCCACTAGTCTATTGAGCACTTGAAATGTAGCTGCTGCAACTAATAAACTGAATTTTTAATTTAATTTAATTTAATTTAATTTAATTTAAATAAGTTTAAATTTGAATTGCTATTGGGGGAATATAGCTGTGGGATATTTACTCACCCCATTCATGATAGACTTTTAAGTTATTCTTACTTTTTGCCCTTTCACACAGCATTGAGGTGACTATTTCTCTGTATAAATTTTTGACAAAATACCCAGTTGTTTCCTTAAGTTAGATTCTTATAAATGGGACCACTGGGGCACAGAATATCAACTTCATTTGTGAGTTTTGATAAGTACAAAAAATGTCTCCCAGAAAGACTATACCAATTTACAACATTGGTATAGTCTTTAACCTGTTACCAAAGTAGGCATTTTGCATGGATTAAAGGTTTAAAAGTGTTAACCAGTCTCAAAGATATATGCAGAAATATAAGCATGTATTTAAAGAGTTTTGATTTAAGGGAAAATTTTTTGAGCCTGAAAGCAAAAAATGAAAATAATTCCAAAGAGAAAAATAAACACTTTTAGCAATATAAAATTGACACTTCTGTTCTAAATTTTAAAAATAAAAGTTAATAAAAGCCTAGAAAATTGTATGAAACAATGAGCCAGTTTATTATTACTATACAAGGAGCTGTTCCAGATCAATAAGTCAATCTTGCATTAGAAAATGAACAAAAAACATGAAACAATCCACAATGAAGAAATAAGAAGATTCAATAAACTTACATGAAAAGCTAAATGTAATACTAAAGAAATACAAATGTAAAAACTATTTTTATTTTTATTGTTTCAAACTGTAAATCATGTAAATTACTTATACGGACACTTGCAATAGTAGGCCCTATAGAGCCCAATATAGCATTTACATTTTTTCCCAATAAATTATTATGAAATGCTAAAGTGCTTGGTCAAATCCCCTGTATCTTCACTCAAAGGCCATTAATCCTGAGGTTTCAGCAGCTCAATGGACTCACCTCTTTAGTTATCTGATTCACTTCAGGTTCAACCCCAAACCTACTCCATTCCGGTGCATGAAAATCCTCTTCCATTTCTGATCAGACAATGATCACGAATCTTCTTATCATGTAACCCCCAGAAAAAACAATTTTGCTTCAAATTGTAGAGAAAAGCAATGAGATGAAATCAGGGCCTCCTAAACCTACCTAACAATATGGGCACTTCTTATCAACATAGTACGAGCATTTCCAGTGTGCTATTCATCATGGCTAGTATCATACGACTTATATAATAAGGGTATATTTAATCTTTATAGCCATTTAGTTATCATCCTTATTTTACAGATGGCAAAACATAGGGTTTGCAAAGGTAGACAACTTGACTTGTAGATGTTGAGGGCATGGCTTCAGTCCCAGATCTGCCTCTGAAACCCATGAACTAAAAACTGGTGCTGTGGAGTTGTTTAAGCTGTGATGTGCTAAGGCAGCACTCTCCTGCTCACTGAACAAGGTGCAGATGGATAGAAGATCCGCGCTGATGCACATTTCAAAATCCAGCTGAGCAGACTGCCTTTTGGATGCTGAGATTTCTTTGCTTCACACAAGAACAATGCAGAGACAGACGTCAGGCCATTTGCTCTTCTATCTACTTCCTTCATTCCTGGAGATGAAAATCCCATTCTTTCCCAGTCAGTGACAATCTGGCATGCACTCTGCTGGCTTCTTGGCTCCAGTGTGGCCTCTTTCCAGGAGAACCACCCTAGACCAGCCAAAAACATGTCTGAGCAATTTCTACAGCCCCTTGCTGCCTTGGTTAGGTTTGAAAACTGCTGACTCTTTCAGCAGTTCACAGCATCTCTAAGGCCAGGTCACTACATGAAATCTCAGCTGCCTCTTTGTGGAAATTTCTATGGGACATTAGTGAAGGGACAGTGACCATAAGCACAAGACCATGTGGCATTTGTTACTAGTCTACTTGGATTCTACTAAGAATCATTCACTGAGATTCTGGGCACTTAGGCTTTCCTTATCTTTGATGGAAATTAATGACTGCACTGTGTTTATCACAGAGTTGGGACTATGGTTTTTAGTAATGGCTTGAACGATTGATTTATAGAGAATTATAAAACTCATTCAGTAAGCCTCTGGAATCTCTGAAGCTGCGTGCAACTGACATCCTCTGGTTCTAATCCTGTGGGAATGTGACTCTGGAAGCCAGGGCTTCTCCAGCTTGGGAGCAGTGACAGCCTTCTGTTGCTTGTTGGCACTTGGCCTGATTGTTTCTCTCCCACAGGCTGCTGCAAATGAATATATTGAAAGATGGCTCTGGGGCTGTGTGGGGCAGGATTTCTGTCTCCCTACTTGAGCTTGTAAAACTAAGGGAGAGTGGGAGTTGAGAAGAGAAAAGAAGTGGGGCAAAATGTGATCAGATAGGCTTCTTTCTTGCTTGTTGCATGTTAAAGGCATAGGTATTTGCAAATATGTGTGCCCTTGGGAACATTAAAGATGCTCTTCTTGCCCACTAAACACATCTTTCCTTGACTAATGCCCAAACTTTCTTCTTTTTCTTTTCTCTAATCTGTATAATTAGATGTACTACTTTTACCTTCATCCTAACAAGTTTGGCAAGGAGATCTCTGGCAACCAAACAGTGACTAATGCGCCATTTCCCAGGTGTTGTTCATGTTGTAAATGTCTCCCAGCTTGTTCTGCACTCTGTGCCATTCTGGGCCAATCCTAGGTTTTCAAATGGCTTTTGGAAGTTTGTTTTCTTTCTCCACTTGGTCAGCAATATTAGAGAGTAAAGAAGAACAAGCATAATGTATCTGTCACTGCCAAGGTAAACTGAATGTGAACTGGTGGATAAGTGTACTATGTATACATCACTCACAGATTTGTTTTGTGCTCTAGGGCATCATTTCTTCTTTGTTGTTCAAAATTTGTCCCCTAATAGCAGTTTGGATATTTTCTATATAGGTTTATAGATGAATAATTTATAAACTCCATAGATTTGGAGGCATCATGGTTTTAATCATTGTGGTTTATAATGCAGCTTTTAACACAACACCGAGTACAGAGAAGGTAATATTTGTTGAAAACTACTAGCACATGAATAATAAATTTACCTTGTGCTTTTAAAGGCACACTAAATACTCTTGAATGATCAATATGTGCCAAGTACCCTGAGGTTTTGTATACATTTTTGTGTCGCATCTTTTTGTGTGTGTGTATGTGTGTGGTGCTGGGGATCGAACCCAGAGCCTTGTGCATGTAAGACAAGAGCTCTGCCACTGAGCCACAACCCCAGCCCAGTGTTTTGTCTTTAAGCAATCCAGTGAAGTCGACACTGCCATCTCCATTTTATAGATGAGAGGATGTTAGGCAGGAAATGATCCAACAGTGCTATGAGTACAAAGTTAGGATTCAAACCTGCCCCAAACCCACCCGAAACCTCCCTACAACGTTAGACATGGACGATAACCTAATTTCAGAGCACCGCTCAAACTTCGAAGCTCTACTGTTCTTATTGCCAAGTAATGTGACACAGAAAGCTGTGTATCTCTGGTGAATGCTCACAGAAGTCACCTGGCCCAAGACTTCTGCCAGTGGCTGGAAGTTGTAAAAAATTAATGGAACTGTTCAGCTCCAATCCATACAATTAATGAGCAGTATTTTACTGTTCAATGTTAGGCTCACAGGGGCATGTACAGAGATGCTGGCTTTACTCCTTTTTATAATTCGAGTTAGGCAGGTGGAGGTGACAGATGGGCAGAAGGAGGAAGGTGCATGATTATGAAGTCCAGTGACATCTGGTGTGGGGAACATCATGGCTTTTTTCCTCGAGAACATGTGGAGTGGACTTGCCCCACTGTGAAAAAGAGGATTCTGGAAAGATGTTAAGATGGAGAAAGTAGGTTTTAGGTGATGGACATCAAAGGAGGCAGTCTGGAGTTCTCTGAGCAGTCAGGAAGAATAGTAGGCAAGGGCAGGGATTCTGAAACGGGTTTGAAGGACTTACAGTCCCATTAGGGGAAGAGAGCTCTCAGAACAAATGAAGATTTTCAGAAAGGAAGAGAGATGCAAGCACACCACCAAAGTAGATCTTGCCTGACAGCCTCTACCCTGAGACTGTAGTGGTAAGTGCTGTAGGACTATCATACAAATAAAGATCAATATAATGCCTTGAGTACACATGCATTGCCTCTTACAGTCTTAGGATTTACAAGTATCTCACAGTGTGGCCCCAGGAAACAACTGAAAAGTTAACTTCCCTCTTTTTGGTTTTCTGGTGTAGGAATTTCCAAACTTTCTATAAATTTTCTTAAAATAGTAAACATTTTAAACTTTGCAAACAAGATAGTTTCTGTTATAATTAGTGAATTCCATTGGTGTAGTATAAGAACAGCCATACACAAAATGCAAGGACTTGGGTGTGGCTGTGTGCCAATAAAACTTTATTTATTAAACACATGCAGGAGTTGGGATTCTAACCCTGGGCCATAGTTTGCTCGCTCATCATCTCAAACAATGACTAACTGGCATGTGATGAGGGTCATTTCAGTTGACAGTATCTGCTCCACTGATAATATCCTTGCCAAAATAGTCACTAAATGTGTGTTTCAGAAATATATTACAAAACGGAGATCCAGGATGTGGGGCAGGGTAGAAAAGATAGCATTTTGCATCTTTGACTCAGAATATGAGGTAATAAATGGCAGACAGAGGTCAAAATATTTTTTGTCCTAGATCACCAATGAAAACTTGGACTTTCAAGTTTTGTGAACAAAAATTACTGTTCCACAATGATAACACAGATTATTTAAAATCAGTTCAAGGTACCCTTTTAAAAACAACAACAACCACAACCACAACAACAACAACAACAAAACTTTTCTTTTTTTGGTTGAGGCTGTTGAGAGCTATCCAAAGGAAACCATGCTTGCAAAATGTTGACTACCTCTCTCTGAGTGTAGGCAGCACATGGCTATCATAGAAAGAAAAACCTAACAGTGTAGAATGGTGAATGCCCCTGAACTTTTACCTGCTCACATTGCAGACCCGTTGGCAGTATCTGAGAGAAGCTCATCTCTTCTTCCTTCCTAGTTTCCTAATTTCACACTCAGATCTCCATTTGGAATTGGCAACATTTTTTTGTAAAGGGTTAGATAGAGGCTGAAAGGAAACTTTGCTACAAGTAACAGTGAGATAAATACCATGAGTATAAGAGATAACAAGCCTGGAAGTGCTTATCCGAATATCAGAGTGCTTTGTCATTCTGGAACTACAGAGCCTGGGCTGGCTGATTGAATCTCAGCTGAGTAAAATTCCTCAGAGCTGCCAATACTGGGCAGCATGGTCACCCCTTCTCTTGTTCAGGATACCAGACTCCCTCAGGTCCCCATCTTGGCTTTGACTCTAGACTCCAGAATCTCTGAGAATGAGACAAATACTGAATGTGTGCTGTTAAGAGAGGTGAGAGGCATGAGGAATTTAAAGATAAATTAGACAGTCTTTCTCTCAAGAAGCCCAGAGAAGAGAAAACCAGAGAAAACTTGTATATGAAGTGCTTTACGTAAAGTACATATTTGTAAGGCCCAGTCTCTGCACAGTGGGGTCGGGCAAAAGCAGTGGGGAAAATGAATCCTTCTCAGAGGGGACAGGGTTGAGAGACTCTCAAAGGTCTCTTAGAAGTTAGTCAATTAAATGGGATGAGAAGGGGGCAGAGGATCCATGCAGACTGGATGGATGGCATGTATAGCATCATGGAGACAAGAGAAAAATCAATAGTCAAATAAGTTACTTTAATAAAGAATTTTGTTGGGGAATAGAAACAGGGAATAACCATGCATCATTCAAATCTGTTATGTCGATAATGGGAAGAATTTGGGGAGGAAAATCTGCTGAGGTAGCGAAAGATGAATAATGGGAGTGGAATAAGAAGGAACCATTCCTTGGAGATGAAATATACTTTTCTCTTTGGGAGAAGAATGAGTGAATTCTTAGTGGGAGAAAAACATGAAGAAAAGCCTGAAGCAGGAATGAATATGTTATAGTTTGAAGCACTGGATCATATTTTGGACTAGATAACTTGGAGATTTTCCAGACTTGTTTGATCCTTTGAAACAGGTATTTAGTGCAGAGTTGAGCTGACAAGCAAATGTGCTCTTCAGAGTCTAAGGTTAAAGAGGACAATAGAAAGCAAGTAATGAGGACCTGAGTAAGTTATGTCCCCACAGGGACCCTGAGTCTTAGGTTTAAGCTTTTAGAGCTGTCATAGGAACAGCAGATGATACTGTGGGTCCTCCAAGGTAGGGAGTTGAACCTCAGCTAAGACCTTGCACACAGTTGATTCCTTTGAAGACCATACTTCCAGTGAAATAGGCAGAAGAAACTGGTGTGAGATAATAACATAGAACTGGGAGCTTTATGGGCTTGGCAAGGGGCTTCCCTTATACCCAAATGACTCAAATAAAACCAGAAACATTTGGGTTGCACATTGGATTTATACAACCTTGTAATAAAGAAACTCTCTGATAACCTTCCTATAAAGGAATTCAACAACAACCCAGAGGTACTTAGGAAGAAGGGGGTAGTGTGCCTGTGATAAGTAATTCTAAAATCAATGAAGAAAGATTTCAGGGAAGACACTTAGCACAATAACGAAAGTCTCTTCTACCGAGAAAAGCTGTTCGCTGCCTGAGGGAAGGCATTCCCCATGAGAGGTGTGATCAAAGCATTCATCTATCAAGGCCACCAGAGGCAGTTTCTATAGCATGGGGCCTGCATGATTCTGGCTGCTGTACCCAGTGTTGCAGGGAGAGAGAAAAATTTAGGGCCTGATGCTGGAGAGTGTATGGAGTTTCTTCATAGTGCATTTGTGTCTTCGAGCTAGAGATTTAGAGATGGCAAAGGCAAGGCTTCAGTCAGTACGTAAAGTTGTGTTATGGTTAGACCATTGTTAGCAAACTATTCTTGAGTCTGGCTCAGGCAGATATATTTCTGTAGGGACAAATCGGTCACCTCCATTCCCCATGAACACTTGATATTTGGCGCTCGAACCCCAAGAATCATCCAGGGCTGGTCCTCTCTCTGAGTGGGGTAAGAGGAAAGAGTGCTAATTATCACTGATTTGGACACTACATCCTTTTGGTTCTCTAAAATCCCACTTTTGTTTGGATGTGACCATAATGCAAGCTTCAGCAATCTTACAAATAACATCAATATGTCAAGTTGCTAATATGTCAAGTGGTTAGAAATGAATGTTTTGTGATGTCAGAGTCAGTGCCATTGTCTGCCCCAGCTGCTAAAACTACTATAGATTAGGTGGGTTATAAACAATATAAATTTATTTTTCACAGTTCTGGAGGTTGGATGTCCTAGGTAAAGGTGTCAGCAGGTTTAATGTCTATTAAGGACATTCTTCCTGGTTCATAGCACCTTTTTTATAAAATCACAAATCCCAACTATGAGGGCTCTGTTCTCATGATCTAATCACATTCCATAGGCCCCACCTTATTATACCATAACGTTGGAGTTAAGATTCAACATATGAATTGGGGGAGAGAAACACATTTAGTCCAGTGGGACATAAACATTTAGTTCTTACTCCCAGGCTATGTTAAATTCATAAATCTCAGAAAAATGATCTGATGAACCAAGGGTAAACAGACCCCTCTCTTAAGACCTGCAAGGCCAAGTGAACAAGACAGACATAAAGGAAAAGAGACGGGTGTGTGTCTGCTGCGCTGCGCCTGTGCTAGGCTGGAGGCAGCAGGGAATTGTAGAGACTGCAAGGATGCTGAGATGTGCAAAAGACAGTTTGAATAGTTATGGGAAGGTTCTAGATTGAAACAAACAAACAAACAAACAAACACCTACCAGAAAGTAGAACCAGGTTTGGGGTCCTTGGAAGGTTGGGGTTTTAGAAGACAAATTAAGTCAGGGATGTTGGAAATATTTACCACTTCACATTCTGTCTTCCAGCTCAGACTTCTGCACTTCATAGCATATCTGAGACTTTGTTGATGGATAGCTTGAATCATTGGACAGAACATTGCCTTAGCGCACAGTTTGCTTTTCCTCCCCTGGTAGTTGGGAAGAAGTGTAAGGTTTCCCTTTGCCCTCTTGCATCTATCTGAGGAGGCCCTGCCTCCTGTACTCTGGATCCTTTAGTGGTTCAGATTCATCTCCTATTGTAAATAAGGAAGACCAGAAAAAGTAGGTAGTTCCTCTCAATTAGCTACATTTAGCTTTGTGATCTTTTCCCTTTTGCAACATAAAGCTCAATTTTCAGTCTCACAGTGATTTCAGGAGTACGAAAAGATGGAAAGAAGCACAGGGATATATCTTACCACTCTCCCTGCATTAGGCGGGTGGTTCTACTTTAAATATTTTGTTTACACAATCACAGTTGTTGGTAAACTATGTTTACTACTTACATAATTTATAGAGATTCTTCTCTGTTTCTTCATGGTCCAGAGGAGTCCACATTTGTACTCCCAGAGAAAAGTTTTTGAAATTTCAACAAGCAATTCCAATCTACCTCTTTCAGTGCAATCCACTGCAAGAATAAAGAAACAAACGCGTATCTGTAGTTGTGGGAAACCAAGGGGATCTGAACCCCAGTCAGAACAATGCCTAACCTTAACAGAAGCCTCGGACCGGAGTTGAACAGGGGTTTTGTTAATTTGTAAAGAGTAGAGTGGCTTTGGGAAGAGTGACTGTGAGAGTGGCTGAAAGTACTTCCTTACGCTGGGCTAGGAAGGAGGCATCATGGTACCTCTGCCATTTGCAGGAAGAGGGACGCAGAGAGTAGTATAGGTAACACGGTTTGAGGAAGTATCTTGTGTTTTGGGGTTGGAGCTTCAGCTTCGATGTCTAGTCTTCATGACCTGAGATATGGGTTCTTTCTCAAGCCTCAGTCTCAGCCGCAGCGCTGCATCACTCTGCCTAGCTCACGTGTACTCACTGGGAGCTGCAGGCGGCACATCACTGACATGTTGCATTGCTTTCAAGGCTACACATCAGTGCCTTGCTAGACCCATTTGCATTGCTTAAAACAAATTGAGGAGGTAAAGGAATATCCTAGCTAACTCTGTACATTCCAATACATGGAATTCCCATACATGGAATTAGGGCCAAGTTTAGCCAAAATGGAGATAAATGATCTCTTTCATGGAGGGTCGTCCTGAGGGTCTTCCACAATAATTATTCTGTGGTTTTACATTTAGAAGATTTTTTTATAGCTTCTTCATATCTCTGTGTCTTATGTTCTTGATATTTGTCAAGCTACGTCGTGGGAATTTAAAGGGAGAGTCATAGGGAAGATGTAAACCATGGCAACAGGAATCGTGAGAACTCAGGGGAAGTTGAATGAGTCAAAGGAAGTCAGAGAGTCAGACAACAAAAACACATAGAATGAAAGAGACAGGGTGCCAGAATCCTAGCATGCAATTGGGCAATATAAATGTTTGTATTTAGAGCAGAAGTCAGAAACTGAGAACTCAACTACTGAAATCAGTAAACCTGTCAAAACAATGAATGAGGAACACCAGTTATGGAGAAAATGTGACATAGAGGTGAACTATTCTTGGTCAGTCACGCTCTTATTTATTTCCTGTTAGAGCAGGAAGTCATTCCTGGGAAAAACCATCTGGAACCCACGTAGGCAATAGTCTTGGAAAGGTAACCAAGGGAAAGGTTATGTTGTTGGCTAGAGTGAGAACTATGGGATTCACGCTCAATGTAGATCTTCATGAGTACTAATCTCCCATGAAGAGCATACAGAAGAATCTGAGCCTTGAGTTATTAACACATCAAATATGAAAAATGGATGTACCTAATATGTCATAAAAATCAAAGAAATATTATTGGAAAGGAACTTTTAAGAAAAATGTACAATGAAATTATTAGATAAATGTTTGACACATTTGTTAAAATGTATAAACACTAGGTAACTAATCAGAATATGAGCCAGGGGTTAAAATGAGATACAATTTGGTGTGCTTCTTGAGTTATAAGTAGAATAATGTCATGCAAACACAAAGACTAGTGAGATTTAGTTATGTTAACTTTTCAAAAAAAGTTCTCATATCTAAACCTATTAGGTCTTGTTTTTAAAAAGTTAAGCCTGGACTTAGCAAAACTTAAATCTCTAAGAATAACTATAGTTTAGAAACAGACTTGAAGTGATTCACATTTAGAGTCAAACTTTTACTATAAAGATGCTTTTTATCTTACTATGAAGACAACCATTTTCTATTTTTTTACAGATTGGATAAATTGATACATAAATATGTCATCCAAATTAGAGTTGCAGTATTACCAAGTACTTGAATACTACTTTGAAAGAAGACTGGAGGTTAGAATTCAAATCATACATGAAATTGTGATAGCTTAGTCATGTGAGTCATCCTGTGGTTTTTCTTAATTTAAGAAATACATGTTTATAATACTGTAAATATTAAAATGTAGAGACAACAGAAAACTGTTTTCTACATTTACTTCTAGTTCACATGTATTAAGCTGTTTCAAAATATCAAAAAATATAATGACTTCTACCCCAAATTTCTATTTAGAGAAAAAAAAAAAAAAGATTGTTAGTTTCTGTGGTTTCTCCAGAAAGAACATGTTGGTTAGTAAAAAATAGTTTTAATTTCTTTTAAAAAGATTCTTCAAATTTGATAGAGACACCATTTCGGGTTACTTTGTGATTCTTAATTTTTGATATAAATTTTAGAAGGCGGGTCATTGTAGGAGACACTTATGGGAGGGTGTCAAGAAGAGACTCCATCCTGCACTATCACCGCACTTCTCGAGGTGCTATGCATACTGTAGAAACTGGGACAGCATTATTTTTTAATGTTTTGGCTTCCTTTCTGAAGCCGATCTGTTGCTGGGTATGTGTAAGTGTAACAATGATACGGCTGTAAAAATATGATAGAAAAATAGTCTTTCTCACTCAATTTATTGCCTTGATCCTAAAGTTGAGATTCAAAAGGACTTTTGAGGAGTCAGTGAGTCAGTCATGGTAAGCTCTCTGGATCCTTTCCTTAGAGCTATTAGAAGTCTTGCAGAGTATGAGTTGATGCTGTCTTTTACAGATTAAGTTTTTGTGATCTAGACATACCATGGTCTTAAAAATATCCCAGATGACACATAACTGATACCCATGGACCACTGTAGTTACTAGTGAGTTGAGTGGTGGATACTTTGTCTGTTTTCATCTCTAAAGTGACTGGGGCGATGCTGTGGATGGTGCTTGCAGGATGCAGGGAGGGCTCCCAGAGCTGACAGTGGGATGGTGAACATTTTCATTTTGGTTACTGTGGGTTTAGTCAAGTGGTTTCAGGTACAATGGGAATCTTTTGCAAACTTTGATGGCATCTCAGGCTATTTTTTAAAATACTGTCTGTTCCTTCAAGTGGCATGATCACAGAGCCATACCCCCCGTCACCAAGGAGCAGGACTTGGGCACTGCTCCGAGGAAGAGGAAGGGCCGATAGGAGGTCCATACAAACGTGCTTTCCCCTGTCTACCCTAGAGTGCACGGGTAGTAAGTACCCGTGGGAAGTAGAGGCTGAATATAGTCACAGTTTTTCCTGGGCATATTTCATTTTTCAATCTTATTTCCCAGAAACTTAGGGCTGTTTTCAGTGTATCTATTTTCTGATTACCATCCCCTTTCATGGCTCTAATCAGACTTTCAGAAAGCCTTTGATTTCCTTGTTGGGTTATTTTAAGGTATACATATTGAAAGATCCTTCTCTTGAACTCATTCAAAAGGACTATGCAGACTAACAAGAAGGAAAATGTCCACTTCTTGGTGAACACTTTAGAATGAAGTGAGTGATGAGACTTGAAGGTGGGAAAATAGTCCTGTGATTGCCCTGAAAAACATAGAACAGCTAATAACTGATTCTGTTGACTTGGATTCATTTGTGATGAATCGTGCCCAAAAGTCTTCTGTGTAGTGCCTGTCAAGCATGAGTGGACATGGACACAGAGATACAGGATTTTAGAAAGGCTGTATTAGTGGCTCCATGTTGGAAGTAGTGGGGTAACGTGGGGAGTGGCTGGGGTTTTCATAGGTTCCACTGACCTCTCTCTGTGACAGTCTTACAGAATGTCTCTCTATTTGGAAATTATTTACTCATCATTCATGATATGGTAGTTACCACAGCAAAATGCTCAGCCCTTCAAGGACTGTGCCAAAATCCTGCTGCTACTTGGATATGGTTTATAGGGAAGATGCAGTGCAAGGGAAGGGAAGGGAAGGGAAGGGAAGAGAAGGGAAGGGAAGGGAAGGGTCTATCTCTTTCCTGAGTGCAGTTTAATGCAGGGCCCATAGTACACAGCACAGAGCCACTTCCTGGACATTGCCTTCCCTGGGAACGGAAGATGAAGAGGGGGCTGCATTTCCAGAAGTTCAGCTCTGCATTCTACAGTGACATTGGATAAGACTGCATAGCTATTCTTCCAAAGATCCACAGGAACAAGAAGGACTATTGTTAGCCATATTGAATGGTGGGGAATCTGAAGCAGAGAGTTAACTTTTATTTATTTATGTCCCATCTTGTGCCTTGAAGAATTTAAGTGGAGGAGATTACAAGACTTGTTTAAGTAAATCTAAGGCAGAGCTGGAATGAACTACTAAGACATTTGGGTTTTTTAAATTTATTTTTAAATTTTATTTATTTATTTGTAGGGTAATGGAAATTGAACTCAGGACCTTGTGCTTGCCAGTCAGGCACTTAGGCTGCTGAGCTATATTCCTGACATTTGTTTTTAAAAAGAATAACATTTCTTCTTCTCTTAATCCAAGAAAAGTACATGTAAGATAAGGAATTCATCACTGTGAAACAGTTTTAAGCAGAAAACAATCCCTATCCTGTTTGATGCTAAATAGCTAGGATAAGAAGGAATCTTGTCTATGTCTGCATCCAGGCCAAGGAGTGATAAGAAATACATAACCAGGTGGTAAGAAATACATAAATCTCATTTTCATTTATTAGTTGTATTTGTGTACCTTTATCTCTCTCTTTTGTCCCCCCACAGTCTGGGATTTAAGGATGTTTTCAGAGGTGTTTCACAGCAAGGGTTGCCAGATCACGCTGCCACATCCACAGCGGGTCCACAGCTGCCTGCTCACTGTGCACTGGAGCTCTTGGGAGCCGGCCTGTCCCCTACAGGGGAAGCTCACTGGCTGGGTGTTCCCTGTATAAGCCCTGTTTGCTCCTGAACAGATGTTGTGCACTTCTTATTTTTCTTTCTTGAGGCACAGGGGTTTGGTCTTCTTGCTTTTCGCAGGAGTTTCTCACCCACTGCCCAGGCTTTCCCAGTATCTCCTATAGCCCATCACCCAGCAGCTGCTGTGCGTAACCTGAGGGCATCAGTCTCCCTCAGCCCTCATTTTCATACCACATAAGCCCTAGTCCTGTCCAGGAACATGATGATGCTCGAGACTGTATCTTCTTGGGAACCATCCTTTTGATCACCAACAACAAATGTAAATTTCTGACGCCAAACGTTTAGGGCCCTAACTAGTCACACTCATATCCCCAGTTGCATTCACCTCCGTGGGAACTCTGTGCAGTGCATGTAAGCATCAGTTTTATCTGCTTATGTTAGATGGCCTCTCAGGAAGGCATTCCCACAGTCTCCTGTGGTCACCTATTAACAAATTAATTTGGCAGTATTATTAAACCAAGCCGTGTGTTTTGGGATTCCTCCACTGTGTCAGGGTATGAGAAGGAGCTCTGATGATACAGGGAAGAGTCCAGAGACATGGGTTCCTGAGGTGTCCAGTATCTTCTTTCAGTTCATTGGGAAGGGCACTGAGGGTACATAGCAGCTGCCTTGTCCATCCACCGAGCCTATCACTCTTCTTATTTACAACCATGTCATCTCAGGTATGAGGGGAACGCTCAAGGGACTATAGTCCAACCTTCCCCCCCCCAGATGTGCCTTTGCCCTCAGGGCAGTTCAGCTCTCCAAACACAATCTTTGCCTCTCTGGGCTTCCTCTGATCTCTTTGGAATATGCTAACCCTGTTTGCTGGATTGCATTCTTGGACGGAGCCTGCCTATGTTTCTGCTAATGTTTAGCATATAAACACTGTGCACAGAAAGATCCATGTAACCCACTTACATTAACTCTGCTATGTGACCACTTACACCTCTCTTCTCTCCCAAGCCTCTATGCCTGGTAGAGCTATGGGGTGGCCAGCCTGTGGAAGAGAAGGGGAAGATCCAGTTAAGGGTTAATGTAGGGTGGAGACCACAAGCAGCAGCGTATTCCTCTGGGACTGGGTGGGAGTCCATCCAGGCAACTCTGTCACAAGTAGACAAGGAGCAACTGTGGCTGTGAGCCCGCCTTCCCTCAGTGCTCTCAAGGATAAGTCACAGCTGCAGCCTTACAAGGTCACAAGAAACCAGAAGTTGCTGAGCTGAGAGGAGAAGGGTGGAGAGACTGACAGCATAGCCATCACGATGGGAAAAACACCAGAGCCAGGCTGATCCCTCCCAAGGCCTTTAGCGCACTATTTAAGGATCCCTAGGGATGCCAGCAGCTAAACAAGTCACAGTCTCTGACCAGGGCCTTCTCCCTAAGGCCCATGCCCTGTTCCATGGCCAACTCTGAACCCAGGGGATCAGAACTGGGCTCTCAGACAGTCCTTTGCACAGATCTGGACCTTTGAGCAAGGATGACATGGTGCTCACACTGGGTGTGGTGTTACTAAGTAGAAGAAAAGGCATAGAGCTCCCTGGCTGAGGCCACCCGCATGGGTGCCGGGGTTCCACCTACCTCTGCTGAGTGCAGGGATGGGGGTTGTCAGTTTGCACAGCAGCCTGGCTACCAGGCCACTCTCAACACTGTCTTCATTGGGTGCCAGAGGTCAAGCTGTGGCAAGTGGCATTCTTTGCTAACAGAATCCTCTGTCTGTCTTCCTGAGTGTCCTGTCTCTCTCTTCCCTCTTCTCTCTGAATCACCAAACTCTGTTCCTGTCTCTTTCCGTCTTTGTACATCTCTCTCCCCATTTCTTTTTCCCCCTACTTTTCCATCTCACTCTTTCATATATTTACCAGTTAAAACACACAATCATAATACTAATACAACTGACACTAGAATTTTACTAAATGCCTACAATGTGCAAAATATCACAATGGGACTGGGGAGAGGCAGACAACTGTTGTTTGAGTAGTTCCCTAGCTAATGTGACAGATAGGCACTTTATCCAACACCAAATTGGCCAGGCAACATTTTCAGGCATCACTGTGTGCTAGGAACTCCTGGGTATTAGACACAGAATGAAAAAAAAAAAAATCCTGCACTTGGAAACACAGAACTGAAATGCACAGAGGTAGCAATGCACCCAAGCGAAAGGCCTTCTCTATGGTGTGAAGGAAAGAATGGGGGCCAGGATTTAGGGCAGAAGAGCATTCCAGGGAAAGGAAATGACAGGTGCAGAGGAGCAGAGCTGGAAAAGACCCAGGCTGGGGGACCCAGGCTGCAGAGGCACCACAGTGGATGTGCACAGCAAGCAGAGGAGGAACACGGAATGGAGCCATTGCTGTCTTCACTACTGAGTTAGGACAGGCCTCCCCCAAGACATGAAGGACAAACTGTAGTTCAATGGATAGAGAAAAGGGGGAAGAGAGGAGAGTGTGTAGGAGCAAGACATTGTGCTTAGGGAGATTGGGTGTTGGGGAATCAGACCTTAGAGTTTATAGTTGGGGTGGGAGTATAAGGAAGTAAGCTAGAAAGATAGATTGGGACCATTCATTTTATCAAGAATCTTGTATTCAAATAAGAGAGCTTACATTTTGTGCTGTGGGTGATGAGGAAGCACTAAATGCTTTTCATGGAGGAGGGTTGAAAATCTAAGAATCGCAGTGAGACAGGAACCTGCTAAATCCCCATGCAGGTCCTTTTTCACACCAGTTCCCTGCATGGGGATTTATCATAAGGAAATAGTCATGGCCACAAACTCAGTGAATAATGAACTTCATAGCAATGCTACTCACATAATCCAGAAGTATTAAAATATTGTGAATGCATGTCATAGAATATGGTGCTGCCGTTAAAATGACATGGTGTTCATTCATGCATTGACATGAAAACTGTACTTGGTATGATAAAGAAAAGCTTGACAAGAGTGATACAAATGTGGTCTCACTTTCTTTAAAAGCAAACACATGTGCACACACATATATACACATACACACACAGAGAAAAGTTTCTGAAGAGGTTTGTGGTGCACCAGAGCTTTTGTGGTGGTTGTGGGAGGTGGATGGGATTATGAGTTTCTTGTTTTTCATGTTATCTTTTTAAAAATAATACTTTTAAAATTAAGGACAACAATAAAAGTGCTCAGATTATGGTCCCAGGATATTTAGGAAGAGGAGCAGAATTCCAGGATGGGCTGCTACAGAATATGAGGGTCAGGGATGAATTGGGCAGGAAGAAGATTCAAGTGATGTCCAGGTTTCTGACTTACACCCTCAAGTGGCCCGTGGTGCCAATTCCAGGTGAGACAAGTTTGAAGAAGATCTCAGGTCCAGATTTTGACTGTCCTTGAATCTGAGCTGCCTATGGGACACAGGAGGAGATGTGGCTGGCAGATTTGTTTGGATCAATGAGAGAAGCAAGTCAGTCTGGAGATGAGCCTGGAAGTTAGCAAAGGAGGACTGATGGTTGGTGATGGGTATGCATAAACTCACCTGGGGGACACAGGTGGTGTGAGAGTAGAGCTGGGAACTTAGCTGAGAACTTCTTTTTGTGACTCACTCACTGAAGGGTGGCCCAGAAAAGGGTACTGGCAGAGCCCATGGATGACTGGGAAGAGGGAATAGCCCTGTGTATGCCAGGAAGCTGAAGCCAGAAGTGCTTTGAGGAGGAGAAATCACCATGTTGGTGGAACATTTCACATATCCTTAATGTCTTCCTGAAAGCACTGGCCTGTTTTGGGTGTCGATTCTTTTTATCATTACATGCATCTCAAAACATATCTTGGTGTTTGGAGTCAGGATTGAGAGAAGACAGAAAAGTCCTTAGAAGCTGTCAGGCAGACCCCCTTTGTGGAGAAATCCTGTTCCAGAAGGAGTGGAGGGAGATGAGAGAGTAGGTCTCCTAGCCCCGTGAGTGAAAATGAGCATGTCCAAGCCACTCTTTCTCCTGGAAGGAATGGGGCATGGAGGCAACCCTCTGTAGGATAAGAAGATGGATTTAATGATATGTATCCACTGCTCTACTCTGGATGGATGCAGAATTCATGCATTGCTTTCTGCAGGGATGTTAGAGGAGATGAATCCATTAATTGCTGCCAGAAATGAAATGAAACAAACAAAGAAATAAGCAGAGCCCAACAACAGAGCTGGAAGAGATCCCATAATGAGCTGTACACTGTGATGCTGGAACTCAGAGTAGTTGAAATTCCAGCAGGCTTGGGGCTGCAAATCCCACTGTTGTGAATCCAAGTGTTGGTCTTGGGCTCAGACTTGCTGTATTATAATCCAGGCTCCCATGGGCCATGATACTTAACTCCTCCTTGTCTCAGTGGCCTCATCTGTAAGATGGGAATACTGATAATCACTTTAGTCAGATGAGTTGTGAGTCACCTCAACACAGGAAAAGCATTTACACTCAGCACTTTACCTGGTGAGTAGGAGTTGCCAGGAAAGGTCAGTGTGTCATTGTTGTAGTCATCATCATCACCACCATTATTTCATGCTCCTGGTGACATCACTGCTTTTGCAGTTCAGGAATGAAGAAATGATAAAGTTGAGGAGCATTAATTCAGTAAGGATAGCAAGGAGAGCATTAGGTGAACCTTTCCTCTAGAATCTCTGAGGTTAGGAACAAATGTCACATGGCTTTAAAACTAGACACATTAGCAATATTTTTATAAATCATATTTTTAGGTTCCTATAAAATGAAAGAGTTGGACAATAAGATATCAGAGTGAATAGTCGGATATAGGACTAAAAAAATGAGACCAAGGAGTGAGAAATAGGGAAAATTCAAAAAAAGAAAATGTTAAAATAAGAACAGTGGTCGTTTCACATGGCTGGAGAGGTAGAGGGTGTGGCACATCTGAATGGAGGAGTGAAGCAAAGACAGAGTCACACAATCTGGGGAAAGATCCACACGACATCCTCCAAGTAAGCATCTGGCTCCTCACCACACTCATTCTGGAAATCAGACTCCGGTCTTCTCTAACTTCTGCTTCCCACCAGCTGGCAAGTAATAGCAAATTCAGTATAAGTTTCATTGTCTGTCTGGCCTCATTCTGAGTACTTTTCATCTAGTACCTGATTTGATCTTCATGGCAAGATGATAAGGTAGGTAGTTCACTGTCCTAGTTTTTCCAGTGAGTGACGACACAGGGAGACAGGAACTAGAGCATGTCGTGCAGCTTATTGCGCAGGGCTCCACAGAGGCTAAATGATGGAACTAGTGTTCAAAGGCCCTAACTTCAAACACTAAATCTCTTTTTAAAAAAGTCCAGTAACGGTGCTGTCTAGGGAGGGCAGTGCTTTCTCATGGTATCTGGTGGCTGATCATAGAAACTCATGTCCAGGATCTTCCAGTTTTTCTATTTCCAGCTTCATATGGCTTCTTTCCACATGTCCAAATAAAATACAGACTTTTATTCCTTCAGTATCCCTCAGATTCACCGGCATCACCTTTTAGCTTTGCTTAAACCATCGTACTTTTCACGTGTTCTTCCTCATCTTCCAAGTGGTCAAATTCATTTACACCTCATGCTTCAATTTCTCTTTCTTTATAAAACTGTCAGTCAAGTCCATAGACATTTCATAACATTTAAAATTCCTTTTTCATCCCTTTATACCATTCTCATTTGAGAAAGATCTATCTTCCTTCTTCCTAGTATATATCTTTTTATTTTATTCTTTATTTATGATTTGTATTTCTCATATAAGAAAAATCATTCAACATTTAAGCTTTTGTGCCTGATTTATTTTACTTAACATTATGGTATCAAGGTGCATCCATTTTCCTACAGACGACTCAGGAATTAAGATGTCTTATGTATGTGTACAGTTCCACACAAGGAATATAAACATTATGGACTGCCAACAAATGTAGTAATAAAAATAAAAACAATTCCTATGGTATTTGTTATTCACACCTTTTATGTAAATAATTAAATGTTCGTTCATTCACTCACTACCCCTTTGTCTAGCACCTCCTGTATGTCACTCAGTGATATGAAGATGAACAGGAACAACCTATAAAGGGCTTATAATCTAATAAGGCAAAGAGACATTTAACCAAGGCACTAAATCTGAACTTTGGGATTGTTCCTGGTGGGCAGGGAGTAAGTGAACTAATGTGATCAGATATGACTGGTGTTTGTTTTGTACTTGTGCAGACCAGGGATGCTCTTACCACCATTCTCCTTGACCTCCGACCCCAAGATCACTTCAGTATCATTGGGTTTTCCAACCGAATTAAGGTGTGGAAGGATCACTTGGTTCCAGTCACTCCTAACAATGTCATAGATGGCAAATTCTACATTCACCTCATGTCGCCCAGTGGAGGTAAGAATGATCCTTTCTTGCATGTCAACTGTGACATGATAACAAGTTAATTTTCTTCCAAGAGCTGAGGATCAGAGAGCTGAAGCTGATTTCAGAAAAAGAAGCAACAGGCGAGAGCTTTCCCAGAAGCTTATGTTTCTCTGAACGCTGAATACCCATATTCTCATCTCCAAGGCTTCAAACCAAATTAGTTAAATTATGGGGGGAAATATCTGATAGGTGTTTGTATGCTTTCCTGGCTTATCTTATGGATCCTACAAACAAAGCTTCTTTTGGTAACTTGTTCTTGGGCAGAGAATTAAAGTGAGATGGAAGATTCAGTGTTTTGTGTCCGTATCAGGAATCCCTGAAGAACAGGTGGTTGTCCTTGTTTATCTAACCTGCACTGAGTGACCACATCACTAGGGAAGGACTGTGGATATAAAAGGGCTTTGGGAGGATGATGAGCTCTGAGTCACTGAACTGGTCTTGATCACGGTGCCTGGGGGAGTGTGAAGAATGTTAGAGAGGAGAGGAAAGACCATAAAGAATTTTGACAAGACTATAGAATCAGGACAGTGTGTTTTCCAACTGTGAGCTGTGTAAGTTTGTTCAGCTCAGGACCTGGGTCTTACACTCACATTGTTAGTACAGGGCTCACATAAGAAGTGTGCAGTGTTGGGATATTTAGTGGGACTGAACTTGGCACTCTGTGCCTATTCTTAAAACCCCTTGACAGAGACACTGTCTTCTGAAGCTGTCACCTTGGTTAATATCACTTTGATTCTCTGGAAACATTTGAAGCACTTGGATCAGTCTTGTCCTATTTGAGATTTTTCCATTTTTTGCATATTATTTCCCATCAAAGACAAAGCACTGATTTCCGAAATGAACTTCATTTGGAACTTGTTCTTGCCTCCCAGATACTTAGGCTTACAAAACATGGTATTTCTGTCCAATCTCCAAAAACAGTATAATTTAAGAACTGTTTTATTATTTGATGAGAAAAAGGAAAGATTAGATGTAATATTATAGTTATTGTCTCTGACAGGAATTTGATAAGACTGTAAACTCCCTGGGGGAAGAGATTTATCTGCATCTTTACAGCCCCTAGTCACTGACATACTGTGAATACTCAATACACTTGTTAAATTTGAATTTATTTAACTATGAATCTGTGTTAGAGAAAGGTGGTAAACAGATTCAGAAAACAACTGTCATATATCGTCTTCTTTTGGAATCCAAACTCTAGAAGCCCTATTGGTTTCCTCTTTTTCTTGACATTGCATTGCCTCCACTCTGCAGGTGAACAGCAGATTAATTTGCTTCTCTAAGAGGTGTAACTTCAGGATCAAACGTGTATTTGGAAGCCAGACTACATGGATTTGAATCTACCATTGGCTATTTTGCTTTCTTGTGCCTCAGTTACCACATTTTTTTTTATTTAAAGAGAAAAAAAAACAGGAAAAGGGTAGAAATAATACAGAATTTTTAAAAAAAGGATAAAAAAGAAATCAGTAGTTGATAAATTACATGTTGTCCTCTTAGAAACTGTTAAGTTATAAAATTAAAGCATATAACGTAGACATTCAAACAGTAAGACTGTAAACAGCTATGCATGCATGAATCTCTACATGTATTTCTGTCCTTTCTGTATTAGAGGGAAAAACAAAACATAGTAAGACAAAACAAAACAAATTCTTATAAAAACATGAAACCAGAAAGTCGTATAAAATCACAGTACAAGGTGATCTAAAATGGTTACTGTGTTGTTTCTTGTTATCTTCAATAGAATTGTCTATTTCATCAGGCATAATTGAATATAGCAGTATAAATTTAATATAGCAGTACATAACAATATTAGTAAAAATAAAACATTGTAGACAGTGTAAAACTTCAAAGGCAGGTAATAATCAAACCAGAGTGAGTATTCCAGTGAATCTTGTCATCTTCAGTGTAGTTGCCTATACTCTCAGACTTGATACTATCAAACATAACAGCTTTAAATAAAATCTATCAATACAAAACAGTGATCTAACAAACTAGATTCGATTAAGATCGAATCTTACCAGTCATGGTAAAATAGTGTAAGTTATACAGAGCTTTTTAATAGGAAATTAAGGATAATTACTGTACTATATCCTGCTATTTTCAGGATAACTGTCTGTGCCCTCAAATCTAGTAAAAGTAGACAAACTGGAACAAAATATAATGCATCTAAACAGAGTGGTGTGAATAATGTGGGTTTTAAATCCTGATACACTATTAACAATATCCTCTGCCTCCTTTTTTTAGACTATTCTTCCCCTTTCACTCCCACAGGGTGCTGTGCATTTTGGGTCCCACCATCTCCCTCAGTTTTTAGATTGGGGGGCAACCTGCTTTTTACCTAAGTGGTTCCAAATCTTCTCACTCCTGGACTTGATCTCAAGTTGTATTCCTTTACCTACAAAAGCCTCAAGGTTTTCCTTCATTATAGCTGAGTAGTTCCCTAATGCACATAAGTATCCTGTCTTTCCATCCTATCTTCAGGTGTTGGTCGAGTTGCTCCTATTTCTCTCTGGATCCCTGTCACATAGAGCATTGTTTTCTTATATTTGATTTTCAGTCCATAAACCCTCTCTCAGGTTGATTATATTTCCTAATCAGAGCATCTTGATGGACCCTACCTCCTGATCTACTCTGCCTATATTTCTTCTTTTTTTTTTTTTAGTGTATCAAGACCATCTATGTTAGAGATTATAACCAACCTTCTCTGCCTCATTTCTGCTATGCTATTTTTCTACCATTGTTTGTCTATTTTTCTCCTTCATTCTACTACCTGCCCAGTTCATTGAGGCCTTTCTGCCACTGTTGCCAAAATCCTGGTATTTTTTATTCGCTCTCTAGAATGTCCTTCAGTATTCTCTGTAGGGTTGGATTGATGGTCACAGATTCCCTCAGTTCCTCTTTGTCATGGAAGCATCTTGTCTCTCCATTAATTTCTAGTGACAGTTTTGCAGGGTACATCAATCTGGGCTGGAGGTTATTTTCTTTCAGGGCTTGGAATACTTCGCTCCAAGCTCTTCTTGATCTGGTGGTCTGTGTCAAGAAGTCTGCTGTGATCTTGATGAGTTTTCCTTTATAGGTGATCTGTTTCTTTTCTCTGACAGCTTTTAATATTCTGTTTTTATATTGAATTTATGGCATCTTGATTATTATATGTCTGGATGTAGATCTGTTTTGGTTGTAGGTGGCTGGAGTTCTGTATGCCTCATATATCTGAATATCATTTTCTTTTCCTATGCTTGGGAAGCTTTCCTTAATTATTTCCATGAATAGCCTTTGTAATTCACCTGTTTTTGTTCCTGTGTCTTCACTCATGTTTCTTATTCTTAAATTATAGATTCTCTTGTTGTCTTGTAGCATTTGTATTTTGTTACTGCCTGTTTCCTTGTTATTTTTAAGAGATCTTTCCTTTCATGATCACACATTGCAAACTTGTCTTCAAGTTTTGATAGTCTATCCTTAGTTTCTTTTAAGGAGTTTTGCCAGCTTTCAATGGAGTTTTTAATTTCTTAGTAATCTCTTTGAATCTGCTTCATGTATTCTAAGTTTTCTTTATATTCTTTATCAAAGGTTTCTCTCCTTTTTTTGTGTTCCTCCCTTCTTCCATCTGTGTCTTCTTGAGAGGTGCTTAGCATTTATTTTATTGATCTACTCATATCCTGCTTTACCTGATTTAATATTTCAGTTTTGAGCTCATCTACAAGGTCCTGAATATATCTCTTAATGTCCATTGAAGAGGTGTCTGATGTTGCATGTTTGCTGCCCTCAGTGTCTTTTGTATTTCCCTCTCCTGGATCAATGTTCTCAGGGTTTTGGGCTGGGGACCTTTTCTTGTTTCTCTCTATTGTCATGTTTTTGGTTTCTTCCATACAAGTGTGTAGTGGAGGTCTCAGCTCCTTTCCTTGTTGGTTATGGTTCTTCTGAAGCACACTGGCAAGGGATTTCTGCCCTCTCCTGTTTGCTCTTGTTGTTGAGGTGTAAGCAGGGGCTGTATATGCTGGCCCCTCCCCACCAGGCCATTCAACCTTCAGGGGCCTTCAATGGGTTAGTGTGTGCCAAGTGTTGGGAATTGTTTTGGGACGGCTTATTGTGTCCCAGCCAGGGGTGTGACCCAGGCCAAGCAGATCCCACCAATCTGTTCTGGGGAGGGAGCAACCAACTGAAGTCACTGTTGTTCCTAGTTCAGGCTCCTCCTGCCTGATTCCAACGTGTCCATTTGGTCACGCCCTTTCTTTCATGCCCTTATTCCCAGCACTCACTGAGGTTTAATGGAGGTCCCTTGCTGGCTCTGTTCTCTGTTGGTATCGCCAACCTTGGTCTTCAGCACAACCAGTTAGTCACAGTGGCACTGTTTTGGGTGCTCCCGTGTATTTGGGCTGCACAAGCCAGTTACAGTGGGTTGCAGCTGTGAGCTTGGGCCACTCCAACTAGACACAGAATCAGTGTGAATTCAGGCAGCTGGAGAGTGCTGTGGCCACTAATCTCAGCTTCTGCAGTGTACCCTGGGACTGTGTGTTTGACCAGCTCTTTTGCCTTTAGTTTCTTCCTAAGTCAAGAGGATCCATCTCTCTCTGTCCGGACCTCTCCAGGGTGTTTTATTATGGCATGTGTTGTTTCTCTTAGGGGAGGCTCTGTATAGTGTTGTCTACAAATCCGTACTCTTTTCCTTCCCAGTTACCACATTTGTAAAATGAGGATAATAATGGAGTTGTCATTAGGATCAAATGGGTTAAAATGTTTAAAGTGTATAGAATGGTCCCGGTGTGTGGGAAGTCCTCTTCATGATGCGGCTGTTTTTTACTGGCCTGAGTAGTTCCCTTGCTGGGATTCCAGGAGCTATCCATGGCATGGTGAGGCAGCTCTGGAGGACTCCTCTTGCAGAAAATGCCCCACTGCTGCTGAGTGGACTGGGGATGCCCCCCGCCTTATCATAGGCTCCATTCCAAGCCCTGCAGTGCCGTTGGCATCTGAGTGCAATCAGTGAAGCTAAATCCATCGTTTGGCCCTGGCTCTCCTTGGCTTTAAAGAGGAATGAGAGATTTGGCATCACTGCTAAGTGCAAATTAAAAAGAATACAACACCTGCCAGTGGGTAGGTGCTCACTCATCCAGGGCAGCAAGAAATGAGACCAGCATTGTGAAAGGCAAATGAGTGATTCCAAAGAAAAGTTAAAGACTGTTTCAGTTTTAACTTTCCCTTCTGTTTGGAATCTGAATGCATGTTAGCAGGAATTGTAAAGACTTATCTTCTTTTTTAAGCCAGAAATTTTGGAGGATTTAAAGCAATGAGGAAATGATCTGCCTCTTTCACACACTGTACATTTTGCACATTAGGCAGGATGATATTGTGTGGTGAGGGTTATAAACTCTACACTTACTAAAAGTAATGGACATGCTTATACTGTGTATTTAGCTCAGGCCATTAAAAATAAGTGAAATTAATATTGGTGTTTTTTTGGCATGTGAATGTTATCTTAAGCCACTAATAAAGTGACTTAAGAATCTAGATGCTCATGCTGCTAAGAACTGTTGGTTTTGCTTGGTGATGGTGGAACAGTAGTAGCTGAGTGAAATTCTCAGCTAATCCAGAAACCTCATTTTAACTGGAGTTTCAATCACAACCAGCCACCCAGCTCTCCATATATACTAAGCAAACACTTGTGTAACACCTTTATAGACATTGTCGCACAACTTTAATCAGAGCTCCTGTTGACAAGCTCCTTTCTAAAGGAAAAAATTCAGGGTGCAGGAGTGTGCATTTTAATAGCTCCCTCCATTGTGGGTTCTAATAATCAGAGGTAACCCCAAGATGTCGCAAGTAAGGAACAGAGAGATGACAAAGGGAGCTAACTAGTTCATCAGTCAGCACCACTCAGTAATGTTTGAAGTCACCTGACATTCTGTCTAGTTGTCCCACTCTGCTTTTTCACTCTGTGCACCTTTCTTCTCTTTGTGACTCTTTCTCCCTTCAAGTTCCTGCACCCAGCTCCTTCCTGCTCTTTTAAAGCTAACCTCAGAAAAGGGCAGAGAAGCCATTAATGCTGGGGTAGCGAGAACTTCTAGAAGGTATCATCGGTTACCTGCAGAAGGTTTTTACAATGAGATTATTCCATGTCATTTATATTCATCTAGCAAACACTGGACATGCTTCCAGCCACACTGAGGGCTCCATGCAGCTGTGAATGTGCAGTCAGGGTCGGAAGGTGGGTGCAAAGGTGGGATCTGTCTTGTGTTATGTTCTACAGGCACAGACATCAACGGGGCCCTCCAGGCAGCCATCAGGCTCCTCAACAATTATGTGTCCCACAATGACATTGAAGATCGGAGTGTGTCCCTTGTCATCTTCCTGACGGATGGGAAACCCACAGTAGGGGAGACCCGTGTACCTAAGATTCTCAGCAACACCAAGGAGGCTGCCCAAGGTCGGATCTGCATCTTCACTGTTGGTATTGGCAATGACGTGGACTTCCGGCTGCTGGAGAAACTGTCACTGGACAACTGTGGCCTCACACGGCGCGTCCTTGAGGAGGAGGATGCGGGTGCACAGCTCATTGGGTTTGTTTTCTCTTCTCAGAAAGAGGAGATGTGGGTGCTGGGGGTTGAATTCAGTGGAAATCCAGACAGGGTGTTACTCAAAATGCTCCTAAGTCTCTGGTCTCATCCTGAGTTTAGAAATTAGGCAGATCAAGGTTCAATTCTAGTCCTGCTTTGTGGCTTTAGGTCAGGTTTTAAGACTGTCTGTGCTTCAGTTTCCTCATCTGCAAGATGAGAATTATGGTTGATTCACGAAATTTAAAGAGAAAACTTCTGTAAATTAGTGGCACAATGGCTGTTTCATATTAGGCATTTAATATGCTCTTCTGGTTGTAATTGCCTTCTTGATATTTTGAGTACAGTTAAATAATCATCTCTTAATGTGGAAGTGAAATAGTCAGTTTAAACTGATGGATAATCAGATTATTCTTTCGAGGTAGAGAAAGAACTAGAATTTAGCCTAACACAAAGCTAACTTCCTTTGGATACTGTGATGCCAAAAGCAGTATGTGATTTTGCAACTAGTCTAATGGAGTGTCCACCTCCAGGTCGGCATGTTGTGACATCATCTACAATGCTTTATAATTTTTAAAAGTTTTATTGTACATGTTTGCAGTACATAATCATTATGCTCATCACAGGGAGTTGGTACATACACATAACACATCTTAATTCTTGACATAGATGGCATATACTGTAAAGAAGTGAGGTTGAGGTACATTTATAAATGTTCAATAGCTATAACCAGAGAAATTTAGTAATGATAAATCTCAATGAAATTGTAGAGTATACAGCAAAGATCTGTGGTTAGTGTGGAATTGGCCACCAGTTTTCTTCCAGAATTTTTATGGAACATTTAAATGAAAACAGAGATTTATTTCCTATATTATAGAAATTTTTCAAAACTAGACTCAGGGGGCAGTGCATGTACTGTACAACAGAAGTGAGATTTGGAAAGGCGTTCACAATAAAAGTAACTACATGGAAACAGATCAACTGCCCTGTTGATAGTTCTAAATATATTCTCCATCTTAACATTTACTGCGGACCTAAAATATGCCTGCATTTCTGCATATATCATCTCTGGTGACCTTCAAAAAATCCTAGGACAGTGATGGCAAACCTTTTAGAAACTGCAGCCCTAAACCCACTTATGTATTACAAAGGGCCAACACTGTAATTAAACCTGAATACTGAAGTTTTAGTTCAGAAAAACAATTCATATATTAACATTTTTTTGTCTTAAAAGAAAAACAAACGACAGGCACACCGTTGCCTCACCACCACTGTCCTAGGAGGTACTAGATCTATTAAGGTAGACACTGTGCTGCCAAGCAGAGATGGCCACAAGCCACGGGAGACCCGCGACAGCCCTTCATTTCTCCTTTCTGTAATAGAAGGCCACCTAAATTCTACTCCGTACTATCATCAGGGACTCAACCAGGTTTTTCCAGTTTATTGTTCTGCCTCACATACTCAGGTATTGTTCTTCACTGGAAGGTTGAAACTAAGTCACTGTCATTTCTGTATTGCAGTCTCAGAAAGAGAGAAAGAAAAGGAAGCCATTGCAGGTTATTTTATTTTAAGCAAATGTCTTGGAAGTTGCAGATATCTCTTTTATTCCATTGGTGACCTCATGGCTACATGACCTTAATTAGCACAGTGGAGGCCAGGAAACACTTGTAGATGAATGGACATGTCCCTCATTAGAACTCAATTACAAAAGAAAGGGAAGATGAAGTTAGAGACATAGCTGGAGATCTGCCAAAGTTCTATACTGACTGTTAACACCCTGATTCCAATAGATTACGAAACTATTATATTCTCTAGGACACAGAGCAAGGAAGTGGTTGAGATGGAAGTTGAACTGCACTTCCAATGCTGAGTAGATCTTTGTAAAAGGGACTTTGGTTGTACTCTTACTTAGCAAGAAGCAACCACATAACAGAGCTACAAGAAAAGGTATCATTATCAATACTGCATTAAACAAAAGCATAATGCTAAAATCAAGGTCAGATTTCTTAAGTATAACATGCCACTTAAAGTGCATCTGTAACATCTATTTGGGTTTTAAGAGAAATGTTTTCAGGATCCCTTTGAGAAGCTTAGGTGTATACAAGGGAAATATATAAAGAGTTATGAGGGAGGTCTTGAAATTATATTACATGAAGAATAATTCATGAAACTAGATGTTTATTAGGCAACATGAAAGGAAGACTACAAGGGACACATAGCAATGTCTTTTGAGCATCTAAAAGATTGTCGTGTATGAAGATTGCTGCATTAATTCTTTATTGTCCAGAAGCAACAATGGGTGAAAATCTCAGAGAGGAAGGTTTTGGTTAGTGCTAAGGATGTTTTCCCCCATCATCAGGGCAGTGGACAAAGAGGCTCAGGAGCTCTGTGAGGTAGTGAGTGTCCTCTCTCTCTCACCAGAGGAATCTGAGCTTCTTCTGGGTATCCACTCTTGCAAAGACTGAGCTGTGGACTGTGACCGACTTGATCACTTCTAGTCAGATCACCTTTGTGAGAGTGTAATTTGCTTTAAGATGGTCCCTTCTGCTGCCATCTGGGCCCTAATTCCCTCTGTGTTCCTCCTCTGCAGGTTCTATGATGAGATCAGGACCCCCCTACTTTCTGACATCCGCATTGATTATCCCTCTGGCGTAGTAGAGCATGCCACCAAAACCGTGTTCCCCAACTACTTCAATGGCTCTGAGATTGTCATTGCCGGGAAGCTGGTGAACAGGAAGACAGATCAGCTGCACGTGGAGGTCACTGCCAGCAACAGTAAGAAATTTGTCGTCCTAAAGACGGATGTGCCTGTGGAGCCTCAGAAAGGGGGGCACAGTGCCCCAGGTAGCCCCAGTTCCAGAGGGGATGGTAAGGAGGACCCCAACCACATTGAGCGTCTCTGGAGCTACCTCACTGTGAAGGAGCTGCTGAGCTCCTGGCTGCAGAGTGACAGCGAGCAGGAGAAGGAGAGACTGAGGCAGAAGGCACAGGACCTGGCCTTGAACTACCACTTCCTCACCCCCTTTACCTCCATGAAGCTGAGGAAGCCAGTGCTTCACGGGGACACACTGGAGATCGCCCGGGGCATGTCTGCTGCGACAGGACCAGAAACAGTGATGCAGACCCTTCGGGGATCCACCATGCAGCCAGGTATCACAGCTCTCATCTGGCCAGGCAGACCTGGGGTTGGGCATCGCTTCTGACTCTTTGTAAGACCATGGCAACCTTAGCATAAAATAATCTGTTTTATTTTATCAGATTACAATTTTTATTAACAAGAGCCCTCCGTGTGGCAGGTAGTCTTCAGAAAGTGTGTGGGGTTGTGCGTTTGTATTGTTATAAACTGTGGCTTTCAAGGGAAATGAGAAAAAATAGCACATGGGCTGCAAAATGTGGCCAGGGTTCAGCCCATCAATAAATCAACCACAGGGCCAGGGATATAGCTCAGCAGCACAGTGCCTGCCTGGCAAGCACAAGGTCATGAGTTTGATTCTCTGTACAAAAAAAAAAAAAAATCATCCATAAATCCATTGCCACAGGCCAGGCATGTTTGGGGACACCAAGATGAACAAACAGACACAAATATTCAGTTTTAAGTGCTTTTTCATATTTTTAAATACTTCAGAACTAGGTCGTTTTATGTGCAAATTGTTTTTATTTTCTTGAAAAAGTTTTTGAAGAACCAAGATACTGATTCTTTAGAGAATCCACCTGGAATCTAGACAGAGGCAACCATGCTCGATCTTGATGGCAGTACAACAGGAGGGAGTTTGTAGGGACAGGAGCAACAGGAAAGAAAAGCTGTGAGACCAGAGGAGAGGGCTGTGTTCTGGGTAATGACCCTTTGTGGAAAGTGGTGTTTTAATGTCTACCATTTTTATTAGGTTCTTGTTAAATTTCTTTCATCTGAGAAAGAATGCTGAAGTTAGCCAGACCCTGGGACAGAGAGTTCATAGATGTCTTCTTTATTCTTTACATTTTAAACTCTGATGAACACCAGAGTGTGGGGGGCAGAATATGAATTTAGGATCCACCGATTCTCCTGGACATCTGTGAGACCCAGGGCAAAATTTTTTTTTTTATTTCTCTGAGCCTCCATTTCTGTTGCGTGTAAAATGGGGTGATAATAATGCTTCTGGAAAGTATTAATATGGAAAGTCTTTGGCAGGAATGAGTGGTATACAAGCATGAGCTAGAGATTTACTGAGAAGTCTAGATCCTTCTAGAGAGGCAGTGCAGTAGCTTGCCATTTTAGAAAGAGTCTTTCTAAAAGCTATTGCAATTTTTGTTCTGATTAAAAGCAGCCCGGGGGGAAAGTATTAACTCATACTGAAACTCATCCATGCTGTGGCCAGGAAAAATGCCTTTTTAAGTAAGTTCTTTCATCATATGTCAGCAACTCAAATCTCAGTAGAGTCAGGAGACAGCAGACACAGAGGATAATGGGCTCAGAGGACCAGGGACACAGACAAGGAAACAACTTATTGTTTAAAGGAGCTTTTTCAAATAAGGTTTTCCTGGAGTTTCAGTGATTATATAAGGTAGCTCTCCTTTTCCCAAAGCTCTGATGTTTTAATTTTTTTTTGAGTGCCGATGGCAACTGTTACTTTTTTCTATTCATTACTGAAAATTCAACCAAGAACCTTCACATTACACTACAATCACTGCGTTTTATAAATTTTTTAATTTGATACAAGATCTTGTCCATTTGCGCAGGCTAAGCCTGACTTGGAATCTTCCTGCCTCCACCTCCCTGAGTATTGAGATTACAGGCATGTGCCACCATGGCTGGCACAGCTGCCACTTCTTAAAGCAATCACCCAATCAGACTGCTCCATCCTTCTTTTTGGTCCATTTGCATCCTGCCCATGTTCTGCTACTAGGGTCTAGAAATGCCTAAAAAATTCTAGATCCTTTTGTCTTTAATTTCTCTGAGGGTAAAGACTAGTGAGAAGAAACATACTTTACCTTATATACAATGTGAAATAGGATAGTGATCTTACAGAACTTTACTTTCAGGAGATACATTAATGGAATATTTATGCAATTAAGTTACTTCGAATACTTGGTGTTTCAAAGTGTTTTATGAGTTAATCTTACACATGTAGCCACGGACACTGGACTCTAACTCTGCCTTTTGGTTTTTTCTTGCATTAAAAACTGCATAACATGAAATTTACCCTCATAACCCTTTTTCAGTATACAGTTCAGTAGTGTTACATATATTCACCGGGATCAAGAAAATAAAAATACCTAATAGGTAAATAAATAATAAAATCAGTAAGCCTCTACAGTTTACATTTCATTTGTGTCTTTCGAGGCCAGACTTCTTTTAAAATAAATGATGTTTTAAAGAGCTTTGGGTTCTTTCGGTTGTTACAAATGTATCTGAAGGCCGGGTGTTACTCATCTCCGCCTGCTCTTCTCTGTTTTTCCTACTGCGTGGTCTTTAATGAGTGACTCAGTGTTCTCCTCTTTTCCTTTTCAGGACCTACGCTCAAGAAGCGCTATGACCCAAGAGTCAAACTCTCTAAAACATCAGGTAAAGGAAAGGGTGTGCGTGAGTATGAATTGAGGAAATTTTAGAAAGTGAACCATAGGGAATTCCCTGAGGCCAGTTAAACCAGCACTCCTGGAAGAGTATGGCATCATGACCTGTATTTCTGTAGCTCAAGCCTGCACTTTGAGGCCGGCGCTATGAACGCAACCACTGCTCTAACACCGTGGGCAGACCACAGTCTCCAGGAAGCCTGGCAAGAGCCCTGGTGGGAGAAGAGACACAGAAGCACATTCTGATCTTGGCTGTGTGTAAGAGGCACTGGTCTGCGAGGGTTGGAATGTACATTCTTTCAGCCTCAGGTGTCACGGATACAAAAAACAGTGTTAGGGAAATATAAATGTCTGAAATGAGAGGTAGGATTTTTTTGTTTTGTTGTTGTTTTAAATCTTGGCCTTAGAAGGAAAGAACAGATTTTGCATGCCATAAAATTTTCTTTTGGCAACTTCCTGGGATAATAAAAGTCAGGATGGTGCGGCTGGGTTTATTCTTCCAGGGAATGTGTTTTGAGAGACTCTGGCAGCAAATGGCAGCATATAAAGAAATACAGCTGTTTGTCTTTTGATGCTAGAAAAAATATTGGCACCCAGAGGAGACAAAAGTTCTCACCCACAATGTTGGCACTCTTTAGATAGCGCTTATGGACAGCTCTGAGAGGTTTTATAGGCTTCCAACTCATCATTTATACTCAAAGATTCCAAATTCCTTTACATGCACAAATGTTGCTTGCTTGAAAAACAAAATGAAGGGAGAAGTCCAAAAGTGATTACTGCAGACAGCATCTGAAAAGAAGGTGGTCGTGCCTTCCACAGAGCACACGTGTTGGAGGAGCTGCATTCCGCCTTTGGGAGCCTGTGCATTTCTATCCCTGTCGCTGATCTCCAGGGCTTGCCTGCTTCATGGACTTGCCTGTATAGCACATGGGCAGAAAACAGCAGCAAAGACTTTTCTCCTCCTCGGGGTGTCAAGGGTTGTTCTGCATTTTCAGCAGTTACAAAGAGAACGTGAATTCATTTTCAGCTTAAACAGACCGGATTCCTCCTGACCTATCTGTCTAGCATACACAGGCTCATACTCGTTCGTGTGCACCTGAACAAAAAATAGGTATTCTTGAACATACTGTGTTTCGTGTCTAAGCCAAAGAGAAACTAAATCTCCAGGCTGCTGAGAGAGGAGAGTTGATGCAGACTCTCAGGAAATATTTGGTCCTTTCCATGAGAAGGAAGCCTGTTCGTGTTTAGCAGAGGGGAAGACGGGGAGAACAGACAATGATCAGGGGCCAGCTGCACTTTGTGATCGCCACAGTGGACAAATAGATGAGAGCAATAAGGTCAGAACGACCCAGAGGAGTGATTCCACTGTCATCACTAGCTATTCTGCCCACCTCTTAGTGACTCTGCTTATTTGTCACTGCCCCTAAATGGGGCCAGTTTCTTTGTGCCTATAGGCAAGGGTGGCATACAGCTGGCACTGTGAAGGTGTGTGATACAGTGGATGGCTTGTTGAGAGAAGAAGTGTAACAGAACTTTTGTCATAGACAAGGAAGGTCCTTCTCACTCTTCATGTGGGCAGTTAAAGGACAGAGCAAATGAAGGAGAAAATCGATCTAGAAAATTGAAGACTGTGCACTCAGTAACTGCTGTGGGCATAGGGCGACATCTCTCTTCCATCTCAACACCTCCTGCCTTTAAAGCCTAGTTGTCTGCATTTACTGAGATATGGTGAAAGGAGTGCTAGATCCGTGCTTAGAAGACCTGAGGTTGATGTTTACCAGCCACTAACTGGATGAATTTAACGAATAACTTCCCTCCCTTGCATTTCCTTACTTAGATCTGAGGATACATTTCTCTCAGTATTGTCCTCAGGATTAAATACATCATTGCACATGGAAAGCAGCCAGTAAGTGTCTGTATTTCTCCTTTGTTCTCTTCCTGGCAGTGGATGGCGATCCCCATTTTGTGGTGGATTTCCCTTTGAGCAAACTTACCGTCTGCTTTAACATTGATGGACAGCCCAGGGACATCCTACGGCTGGTCTCTGATCACATGGGCTCTGGTAAGTTCTGCCTTTCGTGTATCAAGGAGGTGTTCTATCCACCTCCCCAACACACGAAGGGCACCTCTGTTTTTAGGATGAATGACCAGCCGTATAAGGAACACGGTGGATGCTCAGTGGGTACCGTGATGATTTGCTACAGAGAGTGCAGGATTCCCGGTTTAGCGTCAGACCAATGTGCACTCAAACCCATGCTGTATAGCTTCAGTGTGGCCCTGAGTACAGGGCTTTCAAGCTTCAGTGGTCTCTCTTATAAAACAGAGGTGGTGGTACTCTATTAACCTGATAAAACAGAGGTGGTGGTACTTTATTGGCCTCACAGGATATTATAAAGTGAATCAAATGAAACCTGAGATATGAAGTAGCTTTAAAATGCCCAAGTGTTAGAGAAGTTTCATGACATCATTATTTTCACCATGTCTTTCCATTTAAAAGATTTATTAGTGGGGAGGTAAGAGGCCAAAACTCACACACCCTAGTTCCATGATAACTTAGGCAAAGCCCAGATGTTAACCACATTGTTCTGTGCATCAGCAGCACAGAAGTAAAAAGAGCACTGGTTCCCATTAGCCCACAGAGGGGCTGGGGGAAACACACTGGCATAGAAAAGGCTGTTACTCAAGGCAGGTAGCAGTGTTTAGGGGACAGCTATGTGGACAGTCACAGAGCCCAGCTTTGTGGGGACCATCTGATATTTCTCAGTGCTAAGAAAATGAGGGGCTTAAAGTTGAGGTTGCAGGGGTCACCCAAGCACGGTGACACACATGGCATATTTATGTGAAGTTTGGTCCTAGGTTTCCTTGGTTATATTTTTCCCTTGCAGGCCTTCCTAGCTTCAGAGCAAAGTTTCTAATGTTTATAATACCATGGGGTGCAGGGGAGAGATGGGGACCTAACTATATTGCTCCCTGTAAATGCCCTCTCTCCTGGGAGCAGTTCCCATGGTTTCTAAATTCCCTGACTTGTGCAAGACAGAACTTCAGCCTGGTTGGTGAGAGCTTTGAGGCCAAGAGCAGGGATTTGGCTCTGGCTGGAATTGCTCCTCCTCCTCAACCCTTTACCCTGGGAAGTCACTTTTCTCCTTGTATATTTAAGACGCTTCCAGTCAAGATTTATTAGGAAGATGATCCTCAAAGCAGAGAAAACAAGAGTCAATTATATAGCAATCTTTATTTATTAAAACTTGCCTCTTTGCTTGAGAACAAAGCAGACCTAACATGCATCAGCTAATTTATTCTCAGATGTTTCCTGTGCAATTGTACCTGCTTGCTGTCCAGCCCCACAGCGTGGTACCCTGGGGGTTTGTCTGTGGCTTCATGCAAGAGATGAGTTCAGGAAAGCTGTGCTCATGTTCAAGATGGTGAAGGGAAATAGGGGGTTTTCCCCTCTTTGTTTGATGGCAGTTAACAGCTCATACATATCTTACCCTTGCATCCTCATCAAAGTTCTTTTAGATTTTATATCCTCCTCATTTTCCAAAGAGAATGAATTGAAGATTAATTCTTTAAATGGATTTGTCTAAGGGTGCATACGTAGTAAGTAAAAAATTTAAGTTTGGGGAATAAAAAATTTCCAATTTTTATCCTATTTTGAGTTTGGGGAATAAAAAAATTTCAGTTTAGTATTCTAGCTATTGATCTTTATGTTACGATCAGTGGCAACTGGTAAGTACAAAACACATATCAGGGCTCACAGGACCTTTGCCACTACAGCCAGTCCCCAGAAAGAAGGCACACAAATATGCAAGCCCTTCTGTGATATCTTGACCCAAACCTGAAACCTCCTTTCCATAGTCCAAGATGCTAAATAAACTGGAGGAAACTCCCTTGTAGTTTCATACATTCAGACTCATGTGGCAACCACCAAGGGGCTTGACCCAAATGGCTTGAACGTGGGAATTGGTGTTGTTGGTGTTAAAGCCACGAAGATAAGGAAGGAGGAAGGAAAAAACTTTAGCAGGAAGACCAGTTTTTTAACCAAGATTCTTTTCCCCCTTGTCTTTGAGGTGTGACAGTGAATGGAGAGTTAATCGGGGCCCCTGCTCCTCCAAATGGTCACAAGAAACAGCGCACTTACTTCGGCACCATCACCATCCTCATCAATCGGCCAGAGAGATCTTACCTTGAGATCACACCCAGGAGAGTCATCTTTGATGGCAGCGACAGGCTGGTCCTCCCCTGCAACCAGAGTGTGGTAGTGGAAAGCCGAGGACTGGAGGTGGCTGTGTCTGCCAATGCAAATGTCACTGTCACCATCCAGGGGACCATTGCTTTCGTTGTTCTCATTCACCTCTACAAAAAGCCAGCACCCTTCCAGCGGAACCACTTGGGTTTCTACATCTCCAACAGCAAAGGCCTTTCCAGCAACTGCCATGGACTGCTAGGTAGGGCCACTGGTGTATTCACGTTGGGTTTAGAGAAGTTAGATTCCCCAGTGAAATCTAACTGCCAATATTGTTAGAGAAATTTAGTAGGCATTTGGTCCTTATCTGTACAGATGACCCTTGGTATCCACAGGAACATGTTTCAGGATCTCTCAAGGGTACCAGATCCAAGGATATGCAAGTCCCTTACCTAAAATGGTGCAATATTTCTGTAAAACCTTCACACATTCTCCCATATACTTGAAATCATCTCTAGGTTACTTATCACACCTGATACACTGTCAGTACTATGTAAATAGTTGTTATACTCTATTGTCTAGGGAGTAATAAGGGGAAAAGTTCATGTTCAGTACTGATGCATTTTCTTCTAAATGCTTTTAGTCTACAGTTAATTGAATCCACAGATGCAGAATCCCATGGGCACAGAGGGCTGACTGTATGTATATGAAAATTAGATTTCTTGCTTCCTGATGCCTGAAAGCATTGTAAACTAGTTCTCACTATCTTCTGGGAAAGAGAACAAAGGCAGGGAGAGTAATCATCTTTAGATCTGATTCCCTGTCCCTCTGTGAGGACACAGAGAAAGGGCAGCTGATGGCCCAGACCCAGTACAATGGACAGATGCCTTTCCTAGGAGTCATCGCATTGCTGTGAGAGCCGGAAGGCCACCCTGGCCAGTCTTCTTCAGCATACAATTTCATGTGGGCCCCTTGCCCAGAACTACAGAATGAGCTGTTGCCAGGGCTCAGTTTAGAAAGAGGATTTCCTGGCATTTAGCTGGATGCATTCTGCCCAGCTGATGCCAAGCAAGGGCTCTGCCTCACGGACACAGATCTGTGCTGCCCTGGCCCGAGCACTCCCCTTGCTTGACCAGAAGAATTCAGAAGATGAGCGACGGGCACAACCTGACCTGATGACTTTCTCGTGTGTACCTACCACATGGAAGGCCTAGTGGGGGACTTACACCTGTGCCCTATTTATCTGTGCTCCTTTTGGCCTCCTGATTCCATAGGAGACTGCTTGTCTCCATTTTTGGTTAGGTGATTTCCCAGCGTTAACAACAGCCCAACTTCTGGAAGTGGCAAACCTCTATGCGTGGGAGCTCAGCTCTCTCCTCTCCAGGTTACGTCACCAGGCTGGATACTGCATGACAGCTCCCAGGGAGATTCTGACCTAGGACTGTGGTCAGTGAAAAATCCTCTGGCCCAGCTGATCATGGGGACACACACCTGTAATCCCAGGAGGACCCTGTCTCAAAATAACAAGTTAAGAAAAGACTGGGGAATTGCCTCAGTGTGAAAGCCCTAGGTTCATTCTCCAGTACCACAAATATAAAACCAATGCTTTTGACATGCTGCTGCTGATAGACTGCAGCAGTTGTCTGTATTTAGCTTACCTCGATGCATTTTTAAAAACTTTTTATTAGTATATGTTTGCAATACATAATCCATATATTCATCTTGGAAAATTCATACATAAACACACTTCTTGATCATTTTTATGCCCCTTTTGTACACCCCCTGTCCATCTCCACAGAGTATACTTCCATTTTCAATAATCTGCCTTTTATTTGCTCTTCACATGATTTACATTTTGTGTCTTTTTGTCCTCCCAGGTCAGTTCCTGAACCAGGAGACCAAACTCACCAAGGAACCTGCAGGGCACAGCACAAATTTCACCAATTCTCCCCTCCCTCCAGCAGAAGGGATGCCTGAGAGCATCCTGCAGGTAAAAGGACACCGAGTCCCAGTGATCTGGAAACAAAGGAAGATTTACAATGGCGAAGAGCAGATAGACTGCTGGTTTGCCAGGAACAATGCTGCCAAACTGATTGACGGGGTGTATAAAGATTACCTGGCATCTCATCCGTTTGACACAGAAACAACTTTGGGTCTGGGACGGTCCGCTGGACCTGAAGCGAGCAGCCTTAATTAAAGACGTGACTGTGGGGGACATTGAGGCACAGCTGTCCTTGTTAGCCTTGCATGCCTCTGCTCTTACAGTGAGCCACACTGTGCAGCCCAGGGCTGACGTCTGCTGGAGCAAGGGCTAAGGCAGAAAGCTTGAATGAAGATACTGTTTTCTTCCCCCTTCTCCTTTTTCTTCCCTCCTCCCCGCCCCCCATCTTCAGCAGACAATACTGGTAGCGTCAAGTGGGGAAAGGTCAAAGTTCAAAGTATGAAAGCTTCTGTTTTGTACCATCTGGCCTGTCCCTTTTGTAGCGTACTGTAAAGTAACTCCTTCCAGTGTAACAAGTTTGCCATGCAATTTGTTTCCCTTGTAGAAATGACCTAATTCTGCTCTCTGCATTATATTCTTATCTAGGAATCTCTCCTTTAGTCCTGCTCTGTTCTCCAGGTGGCCACACCTGACCTCTTCCTCAAACACACCTTCCATTAAGCCCCAGGCCACTGGTCATCCAAACAGAAAGCATATAAATTAGATCATTGCAAATAATTAAGGCTTTTCTTAGGAGAGCATTTGTTTTTCTGCTGTGGAATTTTGTCCTTAAAAATTAGTTTTCATTTTAAAATGATTAAAAATAGAAAAATCTACATCCCAGATACTGATCTGTTTCTAATGGGCTTTGTAAACCACTTGGCTTTGCTGTTGGTTGGACATTCTCCAATTTATTCCAAAAAAGCTTTTAATAAACAGGAAAATCCACGTGGATGGTTTTTAACTGACCTTTCTTGGTGCTGGAGAATTGGCCAGTCCGATGGTGGATTTTTGCTTGGCACTCTTCAGCATTTATCATAATTCCTGGACCTTTTTGCCTTTAGCCTTCCAGGAGAAGAGTTACATGAACACAGTTCTGGGACTTGAGCAAGCCCAGCACAGCAGCCACTTTCAGGGAGAAGCAGCCTGCACATTCTCTGCAGGAGGAGTGCACATGCTCAGGAAATCTAAAAAACTTTTCCACATGTCAGATGGGCACAAGCCAGGAGATCAGCCTGAACCAGAGGCTTTGGTCCCAGAACTTGGAAAAACTTGAATCCCTAAGGAAAAGATTAAGATGGGGGCTGGGAGTCAAAAAGTCACTGAGCGATGCCACCTCCATCTGGATGCCCTCAGTCAAGCCTGGTCCTACCGTTAGGGGAATGATCCTTTCACTCTCCTCAGAGGCAACCACTCTACTCGGCCTTGGTGACTCAAGGCCTGTGCATGAGGAGGCTGGATGGAAGTGATAGGTGTGAGGTGCTACCGAGCCAAACCACAGAGAGAGAAAGAATGTGGCCAGGAAAGGAGAGTAGTTCAACGGGGCCAGGGTGTTGTCCTCACAGGAGGTTTCTTCCATGGAGCATGACGCCAGAGCAGCCTGAAAGAACTGGGAAAGTGGCGTGTTCAGCCTTTGGAGAGAACCCAGTGCTGAGAACATTGTTTATCATGTTTACCTTCCCATGGGAAGCACTGGAGCATGTTCCTGTCTGGTCTGGTGGTTTTAGGAGCCAGTTGGTGCAGGGTGACTGTACCCCCTCTTGGAGTCTCACCATCTCTCACTGCCTGGTGACCTGCTAGACCATGGCAGGTCAGCTGCGCTGTCTACCTGCCTGCTGTCTTCTCAAATCAGCTGTCTGTTTTCACGCCAAAGGCACGAAGATGACAAGTGCAGCTGAGAGCTGCTTCTGTATTTTATAGTCCACAGAAACAGGGACATGAACCAGGGCTAGCCTGGGCCCCGCCGGGTTCCTGCAGCCTTCTCTTTATGGAAATCCCAGCTGGGCAGTGCCCCAGGGGCGAGAAGTGCAGTCTACTGGGCACACTCGGTGCAGTGGTCTGCTGTTTTCAGGTGCGGACCTTACACTGTGGCAGGACCCGGCTGTGCTGCTCTTGCTGCTCTGCCTTGAGAAGCACATTCCAGCGAGATACCCTAGCTCTTCTACCAAGGAAAAAAATCAGAAAGTATCAAGGAGGAGCTTCTGTTTTTCAAAGTTATATTTTAACCTTTAGCTAAATCCCATCATTCTTTCTCTTCTCCTCTCATTGTAGTTCTCTATCTGCAAAAGGTTTCCAGCAATACATTTTCTGTGTCAGCTGGAAATTTGTATCTGCGAGCCCCACATGCTACACCAGTGTTACACTTAATCTTTTCATTTGGTTGAAAAGTGTGGAGTTTCTGTTGGCCACATGTGTTGTGGATAGCAAGGTCTTTAAAGAAAATGAAGACGAATGGAAAAATTTGCTTCTCAGGTGGGGGAAACTGAGGCAGGGTGTCTCTGAGTGGCTTTCCTCAAGTTACATGAAAGACCTAGAGGAGAGCTGGTCATTGAACTAGCTTTGGCCTTATTTCTCCATCTGGTCAATCATTTATTTTTATTAACCATTAAAAAAACAAAAACAAGTGGCAGGTTACTAAATGAGTATTAGAATGGGACTGAGAAAAATGTTGGAATTAGAGAAGATAAATCTCATTGCTAATAGCTAATGTTAGTGAGTTATAAGAGTAGGCTAGCTGGGATCTTGAGCAAATTTCCCTCTCTGGGTTCCAATCCCCTCTCTCATCTCACAGGGAAAGGCATCCAAATGTGCTACTTTGAAGTGTCTTCTAATATGAAGTTTCACATTCTTAAAACAAACTGAAAATTCTCTACTCGCCCATGCGAGGTGCTTTGCCATCCTGCCTGTGATTTTTTGAGGATTGCCACTTCAGGCAGAGGAGAGGATGGGCCATCACAACACTCTGTCAGAGCCAGCCAGCTGTCCTGAAGGTACAGGGCACAGGAAATCTGAGAACCTCTCTGTTCCTATAAGGAGTAACACTAAATACTCACTTGAAGCTTTTTTCCTTATAAGTGGATTAGGAAAAGGATTCTTTGTGTCCTTCTAAAATTCCTATGTTAAAGCTGGAGGATCTCCAATAAAAAGGTACTGGAAGGTGCATTTTTCAGAAGTAATCAGGTCCTGAGACCTAGTAAGTGGGATTAGTGGTCATCCAAGAAGAGATAGGAGAGATAGTCTGTCTCCTTCTGCCATAAAAGAGCCCAGTGAAACACGGCCATCTGCAAGCCAGACACCACATCTGCTGGCACCTTCATCTCACCTTCGCAGTCTCAGGACCTGTGCAAAACAAAGCCACCCAGGCTATGGGATTCTTGTTACGGCAGCCCAAGCTGGCTAAGATACTAAGTCTTTCAAAATACAAATTCTCTTACTTTCTTCAAGCCACTCAGAATGTACACAGTGTTCTTATTAAAACTCAAAGGACTCCTGGAACCATATGAACATGATCCAGCTAAAATAAACAGCAAATAAAATAACACAGCTAACCAAATACTTAGAAGTATAACTTTAAACATTTAGTCAGTTTTAAAAATAAGTAGGGTACACGATAGTTCTCATTTCAAGAGACATTTTTCTTAAACAAAGATTTGTATTAAAATGATGTTTAAAACCAAATTACATGTTTATTTTTTGAGGGAAAACAGAATCAGGACAATTGAAAATAAAACTTGATGATTCTAACTGTACTGCTTGTTTGTAGGAATTTTTGAATTATAGTCAGGAGCTACATAATGGTGCACTGCATATATGATGGTGGTTCCATAAGATTATGATGGAGTTGGAAATTTTCTATTGCCTGGTATTTTTTTACTGCACCTTTTGATGTTTACATGTATTTATCTGCACAAATACTCACCATTGTTATAAGTGCTTAGAGGGTTCAGTAGTGTGTAACCAAGGGGCAATGGAATATACCACATAGTGCAGTTGTAATAAACTAAACCACCAAAGTTTTTGTGTGTATACTGTGTAATGTTCATATAATGATAAAGTCACCTTAGAACACATTTCTCAGAATATATCCCCATCACTAGGTGACACCTCTAGGTGTATATTAAGTGATATGTAAATGGAATAGTAACATTGGAAGACTAATGTTAAAGTAACACAAATCCTTGTAGAGAACAGTGAATTCATAGCAGCTGTTCCTTTGCTCTTGTGAACCTGTCAAGCACAGCTCCTCAGTACATTGCTATCAGGGGTCTCTAGTACCTAAATCGTTTTATTCCCAATGGAGTCACTCTATTGCTGCATTTTGTTCAACACCTGCTTGGTGCTCAGGGTCACTTTTCCCTCAGTAGATACCATTTCTAGCTTGTGGTTCTGATATTTCTATCTCCAGTTCTGAGTGGTCAAGCCAAAAGAGCCCCGTTGATCTACATTAAATTCTGAATAAAACAACACCAATTAGAACTGAAACAGACCCAAATATTAGGGAAGCATCACAGGTAGACCGTGATCCTCTTGCCTTAACCCCTCTGGGATTATAGGCATGCACTGTGCATAGCTCAGCCCTTTTTAACTTACTTGGAGAAAGGACCTCAATAATTTGCCCATGCTGGTCTTGAACTTATGATCCTCTTGCCTCAGCCTCCCAACAGACTGGGATTACAGACCTGCATCATAGCACAATAACTTGGACTTTTAAGATCCTCTAACTTTTATCTTCTGCTTTCAAAATGAAGAACCTTCTGAGCTGTCAAGTGGTCTGTAGGACAGTCTTCACTCTCATACCCCAGTATTCTCTGAGTTCTAGAGTGCCCAGTCAGAGATTCAGAGCAGAGCAAAACCCCTACTTCACCAGAGGTTGCAGTTTAAGGCAAGTTAAAGGATGCATTGTCAATGACTAGGCGCACGTTGCTGAAGAGTTAGCTGAGCACAAAGAAGTGACAATAATGAAGGTAGGAGACAGGTTGGGAGACCCTTCCCAGGACAGGGCACAAGTTAGCCTGCTGGGAAGACCACAAGCAAACCCAGCAGCAGAAGGTGTTTTCTATAACGGCGGGCAGCCACAGCACACTTCAGTTTCAGAAAGAGCTCAGTTGGTTCAGTGGTTTCTGAGAACACACATTTGATGGAGTTCTGGGCCCTGTGTCTGAAGGGTCTCCAGCCAATATCCACATGGTCTGCTTTCTTCACTCCTACTTCCCGGATGCAGAGAATGCAGAGGGAAATCACAGGACTCTACTCTGGGTCCATTCAGTACCCAGCCTCCTCTGGCATTTGGCAAACTGCAGTCAGTCATCAGTACACTGGCTGCTCTGTCCCTGTAGCCTCCCAGCTCTGCTCCCAGTTTCACTGAAAATCAAGGAAGGAGCCCCGACTTAACCCTCCCTTCTATCAAAGGAAACTCGCGCTCCATGGGCTCCTTGGTCTTCTTCCCTCCCTTGCTGTGTGTCTGTCCTTGCTCCTGCGGATGCCTGCCCTCCCTTCCCCTGGGTGGTGGCCTCCCTCCGACTCCCGACTCTGGACTCTCGTTCCCCACCAGGTGTGTTCCTCCAAACACAGGTGAGCCTCCTCTCAGCAGAAATGCTTGGGACCAGAAACATTTGCGATTCCTAGAATTTTCTAAGTTTCGGAGTGTTTGTGCAGATATATCATCACGTTGGCACTCAGAAAACTTCAGGGATTGGAGCATTTCAGATTTGGGATTTTCTGTTCACGGATGCTCAACATGCGCCATCTCCAAGAGCTTTATTCTAGCCAGAAACTGCTGGGCTTCCCCTGGGCTCCCTCTCAAACCTCTCTCTTCTTTATTTCATGTCATATTTGCTCTAGTGGTTGGTGTCTGAAACCTGTTTTTTCCTTCTCCTGCTTGGTTACTTAAGTCTCAGTCTCAAACTATTTTGCAGACATCACATTTCATCCTCCACATCCAATTCCAAGTAGCAGTGTCTTGGGTCTCCAGCCTGTGACTCTGGGAGCCTTGTTCTCTTTTGTGAAATGCTGAATCCTCTGGCTTCTTTTATGTGACTCTTAGATCTTTCTTAGTCTCTCTTTATGAATGTCTTTTCTTCTACCAACCCATGAACTTAATTTGAGATTCTAACCTGTGAACTTAATTTAAGCTTCTAACCTGTTCATCTACACTGCCTCCCTTAGGAAATTCAAGAAAACCATGGTTTCCACACATAGGTGGATTCTGCATCAAAAACTGCAGTGTGGGCTTCTCTTTTGATGTCACACCTGTTAGTCATTCTGGCATCATTTTAAACTCAGGAACTGAAGCAAACTTTCCATCTTCAGTGTTGGGTATATGGGGTGGGGAACCTAAGAGAACAGGAAAGAGAAGTTTCAGCCCTATTTTTTGCTATTTTGGATGTGGCAAATGAAGATGGAAATATATATCTACATGCTGGGTACATTTCAGAGGAAGCCGACCCCAAATTAATTTCTGTTGACACTGTGTACTTCCTGAAAATTCTCAGTTAATCATATTATTTTCTGAAAACAACAGCTGTGTTTGTGCAAGAGAAGACCCAATGTCCTAATAGCTCACTGGGAATTTCTGCTTATGTAAGTAAAAAAATCACATGTGCTAAGTGTATGACATTCCTATTAAACAACTTCACTGAACTATGAATGTTAAATATATTTTAAATGCATTTTAGTACATATTTAAGAATAAATTTTATAGGAAATGTATAAAAGCAATGTAGAAAATACATGCTTCTTTTATGTATGTGAAGGTGTGAATGGTACACACCCTCCCATCTGTCCTGTTAAACTTCCAGCTGGAAGTCAGCTTTGCATTTCTATGTTCTTTCAGCCACAAAGTTCACACACACACTATGAAAGTTAAAAGACAGAAGAAAGTCACATGGTCCTGCAGTCTGGCTTCCATTCTGGGAAGTTAAAGAAGAAACAAACCTTTGCATGGAGAGGCAAACAGTTTAGGACTCAGCTCAAGAGTTAAGTGCATTTGTCTTGAAAGAAGGCTGAGAATGAAAATATTCTAGAAACTACAAGTTTGGAACTTGAAGATAATTACTTATCTTTTCAGTCTTTTAGACTGCCCCTCTGGGAAGCTAAAGTGACACTTTGAGAACTTGTAATGCTGAAAACATAGGACAAAACTTTGTATTTTGACTATAAGACTCTAAATTTTTCATGGGAGAGAATATTTGCTTTTTCCTGCCTTCCAGAGTAATATTAGGGCTGGAGATTTAGCTCAGCAGCTCAAATGCTTGCCTAGTAAGCACAAGGTTGTGAGTTTGATCCCCAGTTAAAAAAAAAAAAAGTAATATTGGCGAGCACTAAATATGCAGAGGGGGTAAGGCATCCTTCCCATCCAACCTTGAAAATAATGTTTTGTGTAATTAATCAGAATAAGAGATGGACACTGATATACCTTATAGAGATTCAGAGAAAGTAGAAGACTTAAAAGGCAGGCTTAAGGAGGTGATTTATAAAGTAGAAATTAAGCTAGGCATGGAGGTACATGTTTATAATCCCAGCACCCAGAGTGAAGTAAAAACAAATCACAGGTTTAAGCTCATCCTGGGTAACTTGGTGATTTAGCAAGACCCTGTCTCTAAACAAACAAAAGGGGCTGGAAATATAGCTCAGTATGAGTGCCTTTGGTTCAATCCCTAGTACTACACATAAAAAAGTGAATATTGTTTTCAATTTGGGGCATAAGAAGAGTTGATACTTGATCTAAATCTCACTTAACAGGTTAGGTTTGAAGGGGAAAAAATATCTGGGAGCATTTTATGTGATAATAATTCTTTGATAAAACACTCTAAGTAAAAGGAAAATAAATGGTATATAGGAGGAGGAAATCAAGTCAGGGAGATTGCATTACTTGCCCTGACCACAGAGCAAAACCCGAGCTCAGATTGACTCAGAAGCAATGCCCGTCCTTTCTAGGAAATGGGATGCTTTGGACAAATCAAGATCAACTGCGTTGGGTTGCTAGACCCTCAGATCAGGCTGATGCAGTACTTATCAAAGGCACCACAAACTGAAGAAGACAAGGAGGATGGCAGCTGGTGTTTGCTTTGCCCCACAGGCACTGATTCCAGCACTGCCTCTTCCCTAGAAGTGGTAACCATTGGTCTGACTGTTGTTGTGTTGCTTTTGCTACCAGCTAGGTGGGCAGTAGGTGGAAGTTCTGATGGGTGGACAGGATGGGGCATCAGTAAGAAAGGTGACCACATCTTCCAAGTGTTTGCTGTTAAACAAGGCTTTTCTTGAAAAGAAACCTGGCTGGAAAGGGAAGGAGTATGAGGCCCCAGCAGACAAGCCCAGTCTTGGCAGCCAGGCCTCTCTGCTGGCCCTGAGATTGAGACTTCAGGAGGTGTGCAGCCCACTGGGCTGCTCCAAGTCTGTCTTCCTTCCTTTTCCTTGGAAAGGACATCCTAGGAAACATCTTGGTAGTAGTGAGATGGAAGGATGGGGAAACACACTGGGCAATTGGGTTGGGGTATGGAAAGCCAGCTTGGGGTTAGATGCACAGAAATAGAGAGACACAGAACTCTGTATGCATACTGAGTGGCTTTTAAATGTCACTTGTCTCCTTGAGAGAAGCCTAGACAATGCAGCTATTGACATGATTAATGAGCCACTGGGCCAAACTAGAGGGAAGCATCAGGCTGAGGAGGTAAAAGGCAGAAACTTCCCTTCTTTCTGTCAGATTCGCTGTTGCTGTGCTGGGGGACTTATGCCCTAGTTTCTGCCAAGGAGATAAGCAAAGCCTCAGAAGTCTTGCAGAGTAAGAAAGGAAGAGGCTAACACATGCTTGAGATGGAGCCACAGGCAAATGAGAGAGAAGGGAGCCGGGGAGGTCTGCAAGAATACTGTGACGTAAGAGGTAAAATTCTTGCAAAAATATTCCAGTCTCCTTTGCACATCCTTGGCCAACAAAATTCATTCTGATAAAGGATGTGAAATAGAATTGGGAACTGCCATACACAAGAAAGACTGCCAGTTTCTGAAGATTTGCAAGAGTGTCCTGACTTGTTTCCCAGGCAGGGTGGGGGCACTCCTGTCTCTCCTCCTTCCTTTCACATCCCTCGTCTGGGAGGTGGCTCAGGTCCAATCTCTCCGTCTGATTTGCCCGCTCATGCCCAACACTTCTGGCTGTTTCTCCTCCTGTTACCTTGGTCCTGGAGTCTGCAGAGAAGGACGAGGGCAATGGAAGAAGCAAGTAACAGCTTACCGGGCCCTAGGAAAAAGGAGCTCGAACAGCCAACAGGCACCTGGACAGATTTCCTCATGATGCTTACAGACTTGTTTTGCTTCAGACACTTGAATCATCTGAAGAAATCTAGGGCACTCTCCTTAAAAAAAAAAAGGAAAAGAAAAGCAAAGCCACGGTGTAGGACATCAGCCATGCCATCTCTCACCAGAGCTTTGGAAGCAGACCATTTGCTTTCCTGCACTGCCATGTTCTGAGGGCAGCCACACTGCACCATCAGACCTGCGTCCCTGTGCTGTGATCCAGCACTGGTCCCTGAATGACCCTCACAACCCAATTTACTCCTTGCTGTCCGAGCTTCTTAGGGACCAGATCCTAATTCTAGGCACAATACCAAGGATTGTTTTTAGTCTGGGTCTCCTTGCTCCTACAACTCTTCGATTACTTTAATATTCAAGCCAAGGCAGTTCCCAAGACCTCCCTGTGAAGGCGGGGGAGGCCAGCCTATTCTTTGTTGTTGAGAGGGTCACGGTGGGCGTCACATCTAGTGAGCCCTTGGTGACCACACAGTCAGTGCCAAAGGGAGGCCTGAGTTATCAGCTCCCCTGCTGGGTTAGGTTTGTCCCTCCCAGAAGCAAACACCTTGGCGCCCCTGTTTGGCGGGGCCTGCTAGGATTACAGCTGAATGCCCTGGTAAGAAAGGGAGGAAAACCCCAGCAGGTTAAATAGAGCCAATTCCTGTCCCCACATGGTAGGTCCCGGGCTGCTGTCGCTGCCCAGTTTGCCGGGAAAGAATGGAGCTTATTATGCGGGGGGCGGAGAGGAGGGCCGGGGAGGTGTTAAGCAGAGAAAACGGTTGAAATTCAAGTCGAGGCGATGCTGGCAGCCCGGCGCCTGCTGCTAGACGGCCTGATGAACTCCGATAAACCCAGAGGCGCTTTCCATACCCCTGAGGCAGCCCGGAAACTTTAGCGCCCCGGGGACAGGGACAGCAAGGGGCTGGTGCGGAGAGAGGGGCATGGTGGGAAACAAGGCCAAGGAGGCAGGAGACGGGAAAACTTCCCCCAGGTCCCCCACGTCTCAGTGTCATCATTCAGCGTCTGGCTCTGGGGACATAGCAGGCCCTGCTTGGGGAGAGCACACAGCCTGGGGTCTGCTGCTTGCATCTGAGATGCTGCGAATCGAGCCACTTAGGGTTGTGAGCAGAGCCTGGGAATGGGTGCCATCCTGGAACGCTGTCGGTTGCCAAACTCTCCTAGACAAGATGCAGAGAAAGTTTCCCTTGGGAGGCTGTCAGAATACCCCACACTTTCCTATCCAGACCCAGATACTGGGACAGCCCCCTTCTTGGTGAAATTCAGCCTCACGGTTAATTAATTCAGTCTCTCATGTCCGTGCACACCAATGAGCATGTATGATGCCATCAAGGTGCACACTTCCTCGTGGCTGAAGCAGCATCTTGGAAAGATGTTGCTGCATCTATGTGTGCAGCTGCTTAGTTCCAATAACCTGGAGGGAGAAGCCACACTAAGTCTGTTGATGGCTGAATGAACAGGTAACATGTGGTATGTGCGGACAGATTTAGCAAGAAACAGCATTATTATGTCTGCTGCAGCGTGGATGAGCTGTAAGGACATTGTGCTGAGTGAAAGAAGCCAGTCAACAGCAAGAGAAATGCTGCATAAGTCCCACTCTATGAGGTACCCAGCTCAATAATGGAGACTGAAAATGAAGGAGTGGTTGCCAGGGACTGCAGGGAGGAGGAAAGGGGAGCTGTTTGGTAAACACCAAGCTTCAGTGATGTGAGATAAACGTGTTCCAGAGCTGTGTTGCAGGATCCTGTGACTGTGGCTACTCCACTGCAGTGTATCCTTGAAAATGGTTAATCTGGCAAATTGTATATCATTTTTACCCCAATAAAAAAGTGGGGAAAGCCAGTTCAGGAGGGATAATAAAGTTTGACAAGTTGCACAATGACAAAAAATTGTAGACAAAACTTATTTATGAACATTGACACAAACATTTAAAATCAAGTATTAGTTATCAATCTGCATTAAAAGAATAACATACAAAAATGGTTCTGATGAAATCCTCAGGGGTGAGCTGGTCAGGGTGGGCAGACCAGTGACAACAGAAATGCTGGACAGAGCCTCCTGTCAGCTGCACGGGCTCCTGAAATGGTGGAGACTCACATTGATCTTGGCCTGGAGGTGGTGACCATCTGTCTAGGATCCCTATGAACTAGAAGAGACTCTATATTCCTCTAGTTGGGGCCTCAGTCCTTAAAACAGAGTGTAATGTCTCAGCCCAAGTTTCTTGAGAGGCAGGGGACAAAAATTAAAAAGCACAAATGCATTGCAGATCCCCAAATACTGCTAAATTCTAAAAGAGAGTACCCCACTTTCTGAGGGTTGGGAAAGAGCAGCATTTCTTTCCTTCCAAGAGTGTGCTCCTTGAAAAAAGCTTGCATATTACATCTGCTCCCATTCTTCATAAGTTGCTCAAATGCTCACACAGGAGCCATGTAGCTATGCATTGCAAATTTCTACTTTTCTGATCCAGTCTGAAGGGCACAATTAGGATGACACACTAGGGTGAAGATAAAGGTTCCCAGGTTGTCTGTGTCCATGTAAACAAGGGACCTCCTCTTGCCATGGGTAGCCCTAGAGATCTTTGGCTGATCTCTCTCACAAGATCTAAACCTGGACCCGAAAAGTTTTAATGACTGGTATTTGTCATAATTCAAAAATAACTAAAATGGACCATTGTTTAGATTACTGCTTCAACCATTTTATGGCCTTTTAAAAAATAAAGCTGAGGAAGTCCTGAGTTGATGTGAATCTATGAGATAAGGCCCAAGAAATATTCCTACTTCTAAAGTTGCTTCTAAAATTATGCTACAAATACATTCAGCTTTGTATTCTAGCATTTCAACTACTAAGTGCTGAAAAAGACCCTTGTTAGGTAACTGACAAGAGATAATATGTGTGAAAGTGAATTGTTCCTTGTTGGGAAGATATGGCAAATGTTAGCTTCCTAAGAAAAGTATTACATGAAGTATCTACTCCAAGAAGTAGAGGGGAGTGGGCTATAAATTCTGAAATGCCACTCTGTTTCATGGGAAGCTAAGCTGATAGGCTTCTGCTTTAAATTACAAAGCACATTTTATATTTGATGGAAAAATAATACATCTTCATTGTTAAAAATAAAACCTTTGAAGATGTAGACAATCACAAAGAATTGATTAATTTTTAATTTGATATTTTTTATTCTAAGAGATTATCTATAAAGAATAAAACACCTTATCAGACAGTTTGGGTAAAGTGAGCCAGTTAATACCAAGAAATGTATTTTCAGAAGGGAGATAAGTCCTGCACAAGGTGCTCAGTGGCTTGCCAGCATGCACTAGGCCCTGGTGTGACCCCTAATCCTCAGCACAAAGGAGTAAGTCAGGACATTTAGTCAAAATTGAGATAAATTATTTGAGTCCCGGTAGTCCATTATTGGATTTTGTGTTTACCACAAAATGATGTATCCTGTCCCTTTCTAGTGAATGTCACCTTTGAGAAAGACAGCATGATATCATATTGACAAGGGCACTCAATGACCAAAGAAGGTCCAAGATCCTAGTTCCCCCTGAGCAATATCTGTTTGTGTGATCTGGGAAAGTCACTTAACGATTTGAAAACATCCTCATCTATAAAACAGAGATGCTAATGACTGTGCTCCAGTTGCAAAGAAAAATCGATGAGCTAATAAAAAAAGAAGGTCTGATGCTATTCCTAGCAAACAGATGCAAAACATCCCTGGAGTCATCAGGAAAAAAATCTCTGTAATTAGGGATACTAGTCTTAAATTCCTAAATTGCGTTTCTTTCTGGAAGACCTGAGAATAAGGAAGGAGTGGTTAGCTCACTCCCTAAGGCTTGTTTTTTAGTTTTGTTTGGACTGGGTTATCTATGAGCCTGCCCCTTGTGGGGAGTTGGGGTGTGTGAAGAAAACCTCATTAGGCTTCTGCCTTTCTACTCTGCTGGATGCAGCGTGTTCCCTGAACTGAGTGAGAATGTGCAGGATGGGGATGAATGAGTGTGCTGCTGTTCTGTGGAAGATACTTTATCCACATGCACTGTTCCGTTTTGCACTGTTGCTAGCAGGGGAAACCAAGATCCAGTGATAAGACTGAGCAGACCTTTCATCCGCTGCAGATAAGCTAAGGAGCAACCCAGCCTAACAACCCCTTATTGGGTGAAGCAGGTAAAAGAGCATGAGCAAGTGAACTGTACCCTACTACCTGCACCTAACTTGGGATCTACCTGATCTCACTTCATTCCACCGTATAAATGAAGATGATGAACCCTTGTCCTGCTTCTGAGTTTTACAGCTGGAACTTCTGTAAGACTTCTAGTTATTTCTTGCGTATCATGCTGAGATTTCTCAGTTAACTTCATTGCATGGTTACAGTTTAATCTCCTCACTCCTAAATCTGTGTAATTCATGAAACATATTGATCAATGGCATTTTGGCAACTCACTAGAGAAAGCAGACATCCACCTAAGAACTGGAAGACTTTGTCTCCTGTTGTATCCTCCAAAGATGGAAACACTCTAGACCGGGTCATGCCCTGGGTTCACTGGGCTTCCTCTGCTCTGGAAGGAGGCAATCTGTGTTTTACAAGCCCTCATTACAAAGTGGTTATTACTATGAAGCTCAGACCCCATTAGTTAGGAGGGGAGAAAGCATCTCTCTAGCAATCCAGAGTTGACACCCAGCATGCTGATGGGTGCGGAGGCCCAGCTGTGGTGAGGAAACCCCAGACAAGAGCTATTGGTGAGCAGGATTCAGGCAGCTGCTCTCACATCTGGGCCCTGCTCTGGAGCAGGAAACGTAATTTCTGGAATTTTTATTGTCTGTGAGTGGTTATGTCATTTACCACTCCATGTTTTGGAAGAGGAAGCCCAAAGAGGTGAATTAGCTCAAGCTTTGTCACAGAGCTTGTTAGGACTGGACATGAACTCAGGATTCCTGACTCCTAGCTCAGGCTTCATTTAACTTGGAAACTACTTATTATTTGACTAACTATTCTTTCCTCATCATTTCTGAGCTTACTCTGAAATTCCCTATCAAAACCTCACTCTGAGAACCATTTGATGGCATCATCTAATGGTCACTTGGTCCACTGATAGTGGGAGGAAAATTAATGCCATCTGTCTGAAGGCAATTTGGCAGGAAGTGTTATGTTTAACATGTATATACTTGTTACTCATACCCTGCTTCAAGGGGTACAGTCTATGTACATCATCAATATGTATGTGAAAGATTCATGTACAGCAATGAAGTGAGCAGAAATGACTCAAGGATCTAACAAAATGATGCTATTAATTATGATACATCCCATATAGTGGAACCCTATTATACAACAATATTTTTTTCTATTCTTATTATCTTTTCATTTTTGCAGTGCTAGGAATTGAACCCAGGTCTTCTATATCCTGGATAAGTGCTACACTACTGAACTACATCCCAGTCTAGCCTTTTTATTTTTTTTAGTTTTAGGCCTCACTATGTAGCTTAGGCTGTCCTTGAACTCTCTAGGCTGGACTTGAACTCATGGCAATCCACCTGTCTCAGCCTCCCAAGTGCTGGGGTTTTAGCCATGTGCCACCATGCCCAGCTCCCCAGCCTTTCTTATTTTTTTTATTTGATACAGTATCTCTCTAAATTGCCCAGGTTGGGGTGGACTTCGTGATCTTCCTGCCTCAGCCTGCCAAGTAGCTGAGATTATATACATGAACCTCCATCCCAGCTAAAAATATTTAATGAAATGAGAAAATGGTCAAACATATTGATTGAAAAAGAAAAAAATATACAAATCATAGAAAAGAAGACCCAAAGAAATGTGTCAAAATAATAATGGTGATTATTTTTGTGTGTATATGTGTGTATTTGTTTTTTGTAATAACAGTTACAAATATATAGTCATACCTCTTTTGTACCCAGATGACTGACTTACCACATATTGACTAAGCTGAAGGGATTGTATTTTGGTCAGTCTCATGAGCTGGCCTATGCCTGATACTTGTTTCAGTTTGTGACCAATAGTCTGTCCCTCATCTGACCAAGGATTGTCATTACTATTTGTCTTCTGTTCTACTTCCTCAAGATCGAAATTTCCACTACTTGGCACATGATAGCCCCAAGAAGGCAGCAAATCAGGAAAGTTACTATTTGTGATAGAAAATTGTTTGGAACAAAATCCTGAACCTGGGTTGTGAAGAATGAGGAAGCATGTTTTCCACCATAAAGTTTTGTTAAGGCAGGAAGAACGAAGAGCCAGTGAATGAAGACGCTTTGTAGGGTGTGTCTCCAGCACTCTGTCATACCATAGGTCTCAGTATCCCTGGTGAAAGGAGACCCTAGTAGCTGGAAAAGACAAGAGCAGAATGTGAGGAGCAATATTTGTGATTAAGCCTACTTGTGCTTAGGGGAAATGATGGTGTATAGAATGCATAAGCCAAAAATATCTTGATGTTCTGAGAAGCTCAGGGGTCATTTTGTCTCCTATGATTGATGCATTTGGGATTTAAGCATGGGTAGATTATTTTCCATTTCCTGTTTCTTGCTTGAACCAAGCCAAGGGCAGCTCCCACCTGCTCATAGTCTAAACTTCCCTTTATGCCTCTTTCATGTGGAGATTGAATGTCAAGGACAGCATTAGGACAGCAGTCCAAGTCACCAAACTTTCTAGGTTATTTGTCAAAAATTAAGGTAGATAAAAAGTTCCCAAAATGAATACTCTGGAAACCAAGCAAAGCAAAGGTCCTGTGTGGAACACCTGAGGAGTACACCTCACGGGATCTGCCTCCTGCCTTATGGACATATCCAGTGGTTCTCACTGAATCGGAAGGACCTGCTATTTTTATTGCTCAAAAAGTCTTTGGGAACTGAAATCCTGGAGGAACCTCCTTTGCAAAGCACAGTGTACAGTTCTGTGTTTCTACCTTATCCTATCTGAGAGGCTCCAAGGCCCTCTGCCTTGTTGCCCTGGCACTTGTACCTGGCTATGATATTCTGTTTTGTTCTTAGAGACTCATTTAAACATGCAGAGACAAGGAAGGCATACTTCATATCCCTGGAGGTGGCTCCAGATGAAGGTCTGCAATGTGATTCCATAGAATATCTTGAAATGTGTATGGGGAGAGTAACAATCACTATGCAAAAATGGGGTGGAATCAGTCCTGGGATCTCAGTCCTTGACAGTATGGCAGCCCTCTCTCTGGGGACCTCAAACCCTCTTGTCAGGAAACATGAAGAAGCATTGTTATAGTTTGGGTCCAAAATGTCCCCTAAAATCCTTATGTGTCCAGAAGTGGGGTTTTTGGAAAGTGAGCAGACAATCCTATAACCAGTTCAACTGATTAATTTGTAGAAGTTGATTGTGCTGTTAGAAGGTGGGGCCTTGTTGGAGGAAGTATGGTACAGAGGGCATAACCTGGAAGAGTGTTTCCTTTCCTCCACTGCTTCTTCTCTGTTTGGCTCTTTTTTATGTCTCTCTGCTTCCTGGCTTCTATGAGATGAATAGCTTTTCTCCACTATGCCTTTCCTCCATGATGTCTCTGCCTTTGAGCCAGTTTACCATGGACTGAATCCTTTGGAACAGTGAGTCAAAACAAATCTTTTCTTCTTTAACTTGTATATGCCTAATATTTTGTCCCAGCAACAGAAAGCTGACTAATACAAGCATATAGTTCAAAACTAAGTAGGAAGAATGGAGGAGTGGTGCTTTGGGAACAGTTAACTGCAACCAAATGGAAGAAATTCCCAGTGATCCACAGCAGCGGGAGACAGTGGTGAGCTTGAAGCCCACAAAATTCTCCCAGCCTCAGGGTGACTCTAGTAAAGCACCATATCTGCCCTAACATGTGTTTTGCCAAACCTGCTTCACAAAAATTAAAACAGACTGGCATGTATTACCCAGGAAAACAAGAGAGATGGTTCAAATGTCAGCAACAGGTTAAATCCATGTAATCCACACTTGAACAGACAAGGGTTGGCCTATTCCATCCTGCTCTTTGCTCCAAATCTCACCATCCTCAAAAACATCTACCTAGAGAATGGACAGAAATGTCACCCACATCCTTGCCATGACCTGGCTGGATGAGCAGAAAAACAGCTGGTGATATCTTCTCAAACCCTGATCAATCCAGGTCTCGGTTTTGGTGATGGGGTTGCCTGATGGAAGCCATTAACACCCACATGGTGGCCAGTTTACCATTGAGACTTCACTACTCCCGGCCTTTGGAATTTTGCTGACTAGCACCTCTTGTACTGGACACTGAAATGCCTCTTTTTAAAATTTATAGATGTTCTATTTTTAAACCAGTACTACTAACCTGTTTCCTGCAGTGATTTAAGTTTCCTTTTCAAAATATGGTTATAAAATCAACAAAGTCAGCTTAAGGAAATATTAAGCAAATTTTGTCAAGATAGTTTAAGTTTATGAAGAAGAAGGAGGAAAAGGAAGAGAAGAAAGAGAAAGAAGAGGAAGATGGATAAGAGAAGGAGGAAGGAAAAGGAGGAAGGGCTAACAAGATGAAGAAGAAGAAGAGGAGGCAAAAAGGGCAAAGGGTGAAATCTGTGGCAGAAGAATGACTCAATCTTGAGAAACACTTAAAGAAACAGATGTTTCCTACTCTACACTGTCCACTGGACACCCACGCTGACCTGCCTCTTCAGAACTTGCCTGACCATTTGAGAAAGGTGAAGCCAAATGAGGGCCTTGATCAAATGGAGGCCTCTCCTATCAACACATTGTTCCCACCTTACATCCTTGCTCTGACAAGACCAGTCTGTAGACTCCAGTGAAAAGTTTGACCCTTAATTAGATTTCCCTGGGGCTCCCTCACTGTGCAACAAAATTTGTGGCCAGGCTCAGCTCCATGGAATCTCATTCATCAGAAATCACTTTCAGACTGAATAGGCCTCTGCCTGAGCCGCATGTGGGCAGATCAGGTATCTGGTGGCTGCTGAAGTGGGGGAGAATTGCCACAGAGAGACATGTGGTGACTAAAGATCTCGGCAAAGAACCAGGGCTTTCCATTATCCTCGGCTTCCTGGGTAATGCAATCTGAAAATCAATTCTCATTAGACACAAGTGATCCTAATACCTCTGACAGGTTACATCTTAAGTGATAATTAAAAGCATATTTCCTGATGCTTAGCTGCTATGAAATGCATCCCTATTTGTGCCGCCAAGGAGGTCTCACACCAAGGCCCAGGGGACCATGATTAGCTGCTCCGAGAAGACTCACAGTTCCTGGGTTGTCATTCATTATTTTAATCTGATTTGCTTTACTCAAGTGAAATAGAGCCTGGTGTGGCACTTTCCCTTTCCAACCCACCAGCAGCCCTTTAAAACCATTAACACTGTCATGAGCTCTTTATACTGACATGGTCTTGAGTTCTGTCTATGGATGGAGTTTAGTAATTAGCAACTGCCTCTCCCACTGAGATTCATAAACTTCCTTCAGTTAGAGACCTGGCAGCTGTGATCTACAATCTTTCACTGCCTGTCACAGTGCAAAGAATCTCAATAACTGGGACCATGAAGTGACAACTGGACTGTAAGGGCCTCTGAGACATGGAAGTTTAGAAAAGCAAGAAAACTTCTACGGTAGGCAATAAAGATTACTGATTTGGCACTTGAAGAATTGAGATGTCAAATTCTGTCTCAAAAATTTTCTATTGGGAATGGAAATTTCATCTGTCTTCTGTACTAGATTTATTTCTGATTAAAACATATCAAACCACAGAAATAAATAACAAGACCCAAAGAACAAAATCTTCCCATTATATATTTAGCCTTCTAGGGCTGTTGCACTAAAGCAACATAAATTTGGTGGCTTACTGCACAGTTCTGAAGTTGGGGTGTCTGCAGAGCTGGCTCCTTCTGAAACCTCTCAGATCTTTCCATGTCTCATCCTCTTCTGGTCCCCTTCACCACTTAGACCCTGGTGACATCATCTGACCCTGTCGTCCTTCTTTTTGTTGGGATCGCATCAGAGCAACAAACTAAGCAGAATCAAAGTACCAGCCAAATCTACTAATAAAGAAAATATTAATCAGACTTATAAAGTTATCTCATGTATTATGTGAAGAAAGTTGAGTATTGTACAGGAAAACATCATCTATATGATATTACAATTCCTGTAGATTAAAGAATTCCAAAGTGGCCCGTTGCCTGATTATCGATACTTTGTTGGTATACACCCACTCTACAAAGACTAAGGTATTTAATTTATGCCATTAAAATAAATATTTGTTTCATACTTATGCAAGCACAAAACCTTTTGAAGGGAACAAACAGGCAAAAATGATGCCTGTCCTCAAGGAACTTACTGATTCATGGAAGGGATAAGAAAGGCAAATGTGTAACCATGTCATACTTTATTAGATGGGAGTGTTTGAAAAAAAAATTCAGACACCCTCTCCATTTTAGAAAACAAATAGACCATGGAGCCAACAACCAAGAGTAAAGGAAGACTGGTGAGATGGGGTGATCTTAGGGAAGAGGATCTTAGGCACCGAGAAGGGGAAGCAAGCCAAGACAGAGCCATGAAGCAGCCATGGAAACATGGCCATGCCCTATCAGGTCTTGGTAGAAGCCCCACCTCTGCTGCAGTTGGACCCACAAGTCAGAGGACGCTCCTTGCCCTGGCCGAAGTGTTTTCTGGGTCTCACTAGAACGCAGCAGTGAATTTGTTTGCTGGGTGTCTGGTCCTCCCACACAGCTGCAGACTAAGGCAGGCGCTTGCGCATGGCTGGTGTTCCACTCTCACCAGTCTGCTCACACGCAGACCTGAGATGGTGGGCAGCTCTTCACTACCCAGAAACAAAAGATCTCCTCAGCTCAAGTTTAAATGAAGTTACCAAATTATTTTGTGCTTTTTTTCTACAAAGGGAAAGTTGCGAAATTTTCAAATCACTTTCTAAAATCTTGAACCATGAGTTATTCCTTGCCTGTCCACTTGTCATGAGCTCACTGCCCTCTCTGGTCCATCCTCCCACCTCCTGCAGCTGCTCAAATTGTCCATGTGCAAGAATCTTACAGCCCAAGCACTCACAAACGCACAAAAGCACAAGAGAAAGAAGGGACACAGAAAGCATCCAGTGCTTCCCCTTTTATGTTGTGGGCCTCTGCTGTACATGCCTAGTGTTAGCCACAGTTAAAGTTCATGCAGAAAATCCAGAATCTCAATCCCAGAGGTCCTTAGTCACTCTTTAGCCAGACTAGCATCAGGCAGGACGAAGCATCCAAGTTGGCTGTGAGCCTGTGTTATGGAAACACTGCTTGGTGCCATAGCAACTCACTGAGAACCTGTGCCTCTGCAGCTGGCAGGACACATGTGCCCAAGACAAGACTGCAAAGAGCCAGCCACAAGCAGAACTCGCCATACATTATCAAAGAGCAGTCTTCTGCGACCTTGGGTGGGTGAGAGATCACAGATCTCAAGGGCCATACCTGTGGCTACAGTCCTGGGAAGCAAAGGCAAGAACTGTGACTTGTTCCATTTCTGTCTTTCCCTAAACAACATATATAGTCTTGTTTCTTAGGTGAGAGTGAATATGTACCAAACTTTCATCTTGTTCTTTGTGTATGATGTCACTGAGCCCATATGCCCATTCACCTGATATATATGTGCTGTTGTGTGACATGCTGTAGGGTTTTCTTCTAAGAGATTGACTGTCTCTGCCCTCAAGAAGTTTAAATATATGGAAGGAGTGAAATGGTGCTCATAACACTCTAAAATAAAATTTTTCACATTCAAATTAATCACAACTGTTATTTGCCAACTCTGTTCACACACACATATATACGTGTGTGTGTGTGTGTGTGTGTGTAGATAGGATAAGAATCACATAAAGTTTTATGTAAAATTCCTGGTAAGTTAAGGAATTCTAAAATGGCACTGTTGTATAGTGGTTGATACTTTGTATATGTGCACTACTATACATGATGAGATATTTATGCTATGAAAATAGATATTTGCCTTGTATTTGTTATGCAAACATAAAACCTGTTAGGGGAAAAGCACTGTCCTCAAGGAACTTAGTGCTTCACACAGGGGAAAGAAAGGCAAGTATGTAATTATGTCGCACATTATTAGATGGCATGTGTTATAGAAACAGGTCCTATGTACGTATCTGTTCCCTGGGAAAGGGTACCTGGTGGCCAGACTATGATAGACAGACTTGCTTCTCTTCTAAACCCAACATGCTTCAGGCTGTATTCCATTGGTGCAAATCAGGGGAAGCTTTATGCAAATATAAAGAAACTATAATATCAAACAAGTAAGACATAATTTGAAAGAAAAAGTTGACCTGAAAGTGGCACATCACATTTCAAATCTAAAAAATCTCTGAAGTTTGGATTGTCCACCGTCTGGGATAGTGATAGGAATGTTCCATTCCTCTACAGTTCAGTTAAGGTTTAGTTTAAAGACATCTCAGGTATTCAGTCTTTTTCCTTTGGTCGCCAGGGAACACAGCTGCAGAGCTCATATCAGTTCTGCCTGGTGCTTCTGGACCAGCCACATTCTTCAATTCCCTAGGGTAGGAGAGGGAGTCTACTACTGCCCCTGCCAATCTGAAGCCATCTGGGAACAGAGTTTTTGAAGAAATGGAAGAAAAACAAATTCTGTCCACACTGGGCTGCCCTAATTAAGAAAAAGGCAAAACCTTCAATCCCCAGAGAAAACAGAGCCTCAGTAAGTCGATGGAAATTGCCTGTAACTCACAAGCATCGCGTCAGGTGGAACTGGAGTGCTTTGTGGGGAGAATTTTTAAATCCCCTCCAATAAATAAGTGTAAGCACTAAGTTTACCCTTGTTCACTTTGCTAACTCTAACCCATATTAACTGGATGTGATAGTGACTTCACTCCCAGTTTTTGGAGCAACTTGAAATATGCTTTCCTTTCTCCTCCCTTCATCTACTCTTCTCCCACACACAGGGGGGCATAAGGGGCACCTAATCCGATTCCATCCATTCTGACCCTTCCCAGCTTCTTCTCATCACCCCAAAGCTCCATGCCACAGTGTGTTTATGCTCAGCTCTAAGCAGCTATGAAATGATTCAATTATTCCCATCTCCAGAGGTACAAAGCTCTGATTGCATAAATATCAGAAAAACAAGAAGACAAGTCTGACATTTATTTTCCTTTCACAGAAGGGCAACTGAACACTCAAGTGAGATGTCACACTTTTATAATAGGCCATGGGACTGCAATTCCCTTTCACGTTGATATGTAACTCAGGGAAACCAGCTGTGCGGTGATGTAATGAATATATAATCTAATCAAGAACCATGGGTTGAATGCCCACTCTGTGCAAGGCACTGTGAGAGACACCAAGGGCTCATTATTTAATTCAGAGGCAAACATGCACACAAGAAAATTCACTTGCAAGGGAAGGAAGAATATATGGGTCCCTGCCAGTGAAGTAAAGAGTAAAAGTTCAGAGACAGGAAGGAATATCGTGTATGAAGGTGTTGTTGTTGAGCCCTGGTAGAGATAGGGAATCAGAAGCCAGGAGGATTGACAGAAAGGCTCAACCATTCTGAGCAGACAGTCCTTCCTGGGATAGAGAGAAGGCTGGAATTAAAGAATGGTGGGACATTATATCATGGGAACAAATGTCATCAGGTCTTCAGGGTGCCCATCTTCCCTTGAAGAATCATCCTGCTTCCATACAGCTTTCTAGATCACTTTTATGCTGTGGAACCTAAGGCAGGTTTTATTTTCCAAAGGCAAACACAGAAATATTTCTGATCCTACAGATTTTTCCAGAATCTTACTTCTGCTCCTAGCAAGGGATGTAATCTACTCCTTCTCCCTCTGAATTTGAAGGAACTTTTGTGGCAACCTCAATAAATAGATTGCAGTGGAAATAATGCTCATGATTCTTGAGGCCAGGTCACAAATAGTGATATGATTTCTGCTCTTCGCTGAGGATCTTGCCATGGGAATCCAGCTGCCATATTGGGAGGAAGCCTGATGTGGACGTTATGGTGACAAGTCCAGCTAGCCAGCAGTGTCCTTTTCAAATAAGCCAGTTCCAGCTGACCGTGAGTGGAGGAGAGAGGGGCTGCCCATGCTAAGTCCTTTCCAAACTGGATTTTAAAGAGCAAAATAAATGTTTTTTGTTTTTTAAATTTTTAGGTGGTTTATTACAGAATACTTGATAGATGAAATAGCTTGCATGTCAATCCCAGCAGGAAATCAGAGTATCTAAAAATTCAGCAAAGTTCATAAGCACATGCCTGGCAAGTGCAAGGTTGTGAGTTTGATCCCCAGCACTGAAAAAAAAAAAAATTGTAAAGTTAAAGTGACATCACTGTCGAATACATATTACCTTTCATTTCAAGGACACTGATAAACTTGTTTTCAAATTACACTTCCACTTAGCACTGCATTGGGTAGAGTGGTCCATATTCCTTTATCTGAATTTTTCTTCCTCTTCCTCTGGCTGCCAGAGATAGGTGATGAGGTTAGAGCTTCACCCACTTACTGTGATGACCTCTCAAGCCAGGCAGTTTCTATCTCTTATACATGTCTTGAGAGTAAGAAGCGTCTATGTTCATTTAAAACCAAACAGTCCTTCCCATGGCATGCCCCCGTGTGCTCTTCTATTGTTTGGATGGGCTGGTGTCATGACCAGTTGGAAATATTCATTATCTTTTGTCATTTAAGTAAAATAGTTATTGAAAAGGCAGCAAAATCAAAACTGGGGACTTTAGCATGGGTTGTGGAACTACTCCTGATGGTTAAGTCTGTATGGGAAGCTGGAAATTAAATTATATTCAGTCTTGTGTTTGTCTGCTTTGCATTACTGTGACAAAATACCTGAGATAAACAGTTTAAAAGGAGACAAGGTATATGTTGGCTTACACTATCAGAGGCAACAGTCCATGTTGACTGACTTTGGGGTCTGTAACAAGGTAGAGCATCATGACTGAGAGTTTGTGATAGAGAAAGCCGCTCACCTCATGATGGCTGGAAAATAGAGACTGAAAAGGGACCAAGGTCTCAATATACCTTTCAAAGTCCTGTCTTGCATAAGCTACTTTCCTCTCCCTCCCGTGCCCCATCTTCTAAAGTTTCCACCATCTCCTAGAAGCATCACCAGCCAGGGAGAAAGCCTTCAGCATGTGAATCTTTTGGGAGACACTTGACATCCAAAGCATAACAAGTCCTCACCTAAAATAATGGCCAGAATCCGTTTCTGTCTGAAGTTCCCAGTTCCCAGCTTGCAATTCTCTGCAAGTTTGGATGACTTTCTAGTACTGCCTAGAGAATTTTTATTTGTTTGTTTTGATCATTTTACCCTCTTGACTTTAAGAACAGCAGCTCAACAGAGAGCTAAGGCAGTTTGAGTTCATCCTTTTGAAACAGAATTTTAAGAAGTGTAGTGGCACAGTGGTTAAGGACTCTGGAGTTTGTGTGGCTCTGGTCACACTGCTTGGTCTGTAAGAGCTGCCTTTGTACATCTTTAAAATGAGCACAAGATAGAAGACTCCACTGGATTGCTGTAAAGTTAAAAAGAGACACTGCACATGATAAGCTCAAGGGCTGGCTATAGAAAAAGTGAAGTAGATGTTAGTGATGATGCTTCAATTCAGACAGAAACTGCTGACATTATTTTAAACCTTCTGTAATTTTCCAGAAGTTTACTTTAGTATCTAGTGAGACCAGTGTGACAAAAGGTAAGTGGCCATCAGCCAGGGATTCAGTCACAACTCAGCCAAGTCCCAGTCAGCTGACATTTGAAAATTCTGAAAGGTCTCACTAGGGTAAGTATGGTAGAAGTGCTCCCTTGGTAGGGAGTAAAATAATAATAATAATAATAATAATAATAATAATAAATAGTCTCCTTTCCCTCTTAATGCAAAGTATATTATAAAGAAGAGCAAAAAAGAAAACTATTGTGCCAGCACTCAAAAATTGCAATAGTGTGTACTGCTTTGTTTTCAACTTTAAAGCAATGATTTTCATCATCTTTTGCACATCCAGCAGACCAAGAAATCTGGGAACTCCTTCCTTTGCTTTAGACCTGCTGAATCCAAGCATGGGACTCAGAAATAGCCTTTTGTAAGCTCCAGAGGTGATGCATATTGTAGACAGAAGCTCCTCTTTTAGGATCTCTGAAAGCTTTAACAGAGGCATCAAGACATGACACAAGGTTTATACCTATTAGCAGTGGGAAAGGCAAGGCTTTGAGAGATGGGCCTTGCTTCTCGGGATGAAAAATCATTTAACAGAAAAGAGGGTAGAGACAAGAAAAGGGGTGAGGAATAAACCTTAACGTTTAACATATTCTAATACCAAAACAGATTAAATGAGTGTGCTAAAAGAAATTTTTAAAGGGTAAGCTCTTGCAAATCTTCTTGAATTTTATTACAGACTCATAATTTTTAAGTTATCTGATCTGTTTATAAAGAATACCTAAAAAACTATTTTAAGAAAGACAGTGCTAAACTTTCTAGCCATTCTAAGAACATTTGTTGCCCCCTTGTGGGACTTTGTGAAATTTTAGACAAAAGTTTATATATCAAGTCTACTCCTCAAATACATGTTCAATGTGAGAGAATTAAAATTAAGCTTTGGAAAATTTTACAACTCTATCAGCTACCTCAAAATGAAAGTTATAGACCAAGATTAAGAATTACCTAAGGATTGAAGCTTTAAATTTTGCAACCTAGATAAATAATACATAAATGGATGTATGCCAGAAGAAAATCCCATGGATATGAACTATGGAATGCAGGAAATCAAACAGGAATTGAGTAAGAGAAACAGATTTGGTGCTTCTAGTACTAACCATGTAGTACTAACTGAGCTTCTATTTGTCTTTATGGTAATGGTACTGAAAACTCCAAGGATTGTCATGGAGACAGAACATACCAGATATGAAAATATCTCCAAATATAGAACATCATACAGATGTGAGTAATTATGACATTTTAATTAGTGCCTAAAGAGCTCAAAGCTATTCAATGGCTAGAATCTCTGAAAGTTGGTTTTCTAAATTCTTGTGGGAGGATTCAAAGTCCTCTCTCAAAGAGATGACATTTGGTTGAAATTTTAAGAGACCTAAAGTCTTGGAAGTTGGTCACTTTGTATTAATTTTGGAGAATGTACATATGTAAGGAGACTTCTATATTATTTAAGAGGGAATACAAGAGCATAGAATCATCAATTTTAGGAAACCTCTGTGAATAGCCATGAACGTGACCAGAAGAATCTTCTTTACACATTTTTTTCTTGGTAACGTGTGACCTTGTTTTTGTTTTCACAACTCTAAACAGTCATACTTGCGGTGAAGATATTTCCCCCCAAATTTGGAGAGAACTTTCATTTCATGGTCCACCTTCCACTGAAACCACATAATAATGAGAGAGACCAAAAACTATAAGTGAAACTTTATCTTTTGTCTCCGAGAAGATTCACAAGTAAACTCTCCTAGAGGATTTATCCTAATTTCACAAGACTGTTTCCACAGTCGTCTTGCTGATTCTGCAGACTGGCTTATATGATCTCTATGGCAGACTGTCTCCAGTGTATGATGTGACTTCCTGGGTAGTGTGTGTTTTGAAGGGAGCAAATGGAGACATTTGCTAGACTCGGTTGCAGATTGTTCTTCAAAACATGGATATGCCTCATCACATCAGTGTAGGATCTCAACAGAACAAGATACTGATTTCTACCAGGAAATATGTGGCCTGCAGTTGATCTCTGAACTCAAACTACACTATCAATTCTCTTGTGTCTCTAGTCTGCTGACCATCTCTTTCCATTTGGACTAGCCAAGCCTCCATAAATGTGTGGGTCAATAATATCAGTACTTGATGTGGTTTATATGCCATTAGTCAGAAGTAATTGCTTGGAACTTAACTTCTTAACTGACCTATAGAAGAGGGAGACAAAGTATGAGGCATTTATTGGCTGATGTAGACATGACATAAAAATACACATCAGAAGATGCTTCTACAATGGCTTATCATTTTGTGATGATGACAAGACTGAAACTCTTTGGTGGCCCATTTCTGTGCTGCTTTGGGAGCAGCTCCTGGAAACTCAGCCAAGTGTCTTCAATTTTCCTGGTCCCATCAATGATTCAGGGAGTCAGTTAACACCTGTAATAAATCATTCTCTGTTTAAATTAACACAGCAGATGCTACTTTTTGCAAGTGCACTAACCCAGCACATTTGTTATTTGAGCTCCTAAAGCCCCTATTATGAGCTGAGCACAAGAGTAGGGGTGATCAGACAAAGGATCTTGCATAAAGTGCCACTGTGTTAAAGTTAAAACTCCAAGCAAACAGAAACTCCATATCACTTCCCCTTTTTGTGTTACATGGCTAAATCCACCAAATCTGGATTTCCTTTGTTATTTACCATGCTCTCTGCACACAAGAGTAACCAATAACCCCAATATCCCACTATCTAGGACATTAACTTTATCCCAGTCTGTCTAAACGACCTTTCAAGACATGCAAGACAGAATTCACTGGGTAATTAAACAAAGGGCAAAGGAAATAAGAGATACTATGCAAAACCTCAGGTTTTGCCCATGAAGAAAGAGCCATACATGTATCTTGACACTGGGAAACTTGGCTTTCTATGTCTGGTTCCCATCTCTACAACTTTAAAAAATTTTCAAGGCTTGACATTGGCAGCCACTTCTGTAATGTCTATCCATGTTATTTAAATGAATCAGTTTCTCTGCATCTTTCTTTGGATGAAGAACGAGGGCACTGTCATTTTCAGACCATGAAGACATGAATGTGGCCTTTGGAGAAAGAAAAGCCTGCAAAGGAAAAAGAAGCTTAGGAGCTCGCAATGTTGTTTTTTCTGCCATTTTACTCATGTGAGACATTTTACTCACATTGCCATGTTTCCAAAGCTGCTTCCTAGAGAAAGATAACAACTCCATGCCATCTATTCATATGCCATTGAAGAAAAGCTCCTTCCCAGGACTATTGGTCTGTCCTGAAAACTGTATTATAAAGACCAACACAGCAATATCTGACTAGGATTGGTGCTGAAGGGCAGTTCAGTTACATAATCCAGAGCACTGCCTCTACAGATCAAGGCACATACATTTTTATATTATCAGGTGTCATGAGTCCCTTGGGGTTGCAGCGTCCACCAAGATGTCCTTTGTGTGCTCATTTCACTAAAGCAGAGATTTGTTTTCAAGTCAAAGTCTGAGCACATTGTCACTTCAGTGCAATTCTGGGTCTGCGATAGTTTGACTTCTACTCTCCTTTCTTCCCTTATCTTGCCCCCAATTCTGCCCCTGCTCTGTCATTTTACCTTCTCTGTCTCTGTCTCAGTCTGATTCTCACTTGGGAAGCAGGGAACACTTCCTTCCCCATTGTGCTGACTTAGTCCTTCTTCTGATCTTAGATCCCAGGCTCAGTTGTCATCTCTATACCCTCTCACTGTCACATGACACATGCACTCATGTGTATCTTTTTTATTGCATTTGTCATAGATGCCAATGGGCATTTGGTCAGAATGATTCTCTGATTATACTGTCTTTCTCCTCCACTCATACATAAACCCCATATGCAAGAAATGGATGGATTTATTCCTCGTTTTACCTATGTGACCAGCAGAGTGGTGGCATATAGTAGGTACTAGGTAGAGATTTATTGAATGAATAAATTGGTGAATAGATGTTAAAAGGGAAATTGCTGAAGAATTAGTTATACTTAGGAATTTTCAAAAATGATAGGGCCCTGCACCGGAGGGATTGTAAGGATGGGAGCCAGACATAGGAAGCCGTGTTTCCCAGAGTGAAGGTTTATTTATGGATGTCTTTTCATGGGCAAAACTTACAGTTCTCACAAATCCAGAAGCAGAGAGCAGAGACTATTTTTTATGTCTCTCAAACAGAGTACAGTATCTGGTAATAGTGCCAGTTACCAACCTGTATTTGTTGAATCAAATGCTATTGTGTCCTCTTGTCTCAATTGTGATAAAGATCATATTTCCAATCACTTTAAAAGAAACTGACCAATCCATTACACCAGGTCAAAGGCAAATATAATGCAGCATAGCCATTTAAAATGGATTGAGCTCTTTACCCAAAAACATGTTTGTTTATTATTAATGTTCTTAGTCAATTAAGGGATGAAGAAAAGGATGAGCTTATCACCATGACATCAGGTTGTCCTGCTTAAAATGTCCTACAGTTCCAAAGAAGTGTGAATATCAGTTATAGAATTGGTACTGCTAATAGTGACTTGAGCCAGTCATCTGCCATATATTAATGAATAAAAACTTAAATATGTTGTAACACACAAATATATAGAAACTGCAATTAATTTTGATTAAAGGGGCCACAGCATGCTTTAAAGACAGTTTCTTTCTCTCTCTCTCCTTTTTTTTTTTTTGGTACCAGGGATCGAACAAACGACCTTGTGCTTACCAACCAAGTGCTTGAACCACTGAGCTAAATCCTCATCCCTTAAAGACAGTTTCTGTATACTGCTTCACAAGATGTGATTAGGTAGATAGTATTGAAGCTTCAAGATATCATAGAACCTGGAAATAGTTCTTTCAATGGTTTAGTTTTATATCTCTTGTCTACATTGCATGTTCTATGTCATGCAGCTTTAAACACATTCAGTTCTGACATCGACCAGGGTAGGCATTTAGAAATGTAAAATATTCTGCTTGTTACGATTTTTGACTGTTTCAATGACTTCCCTGGGGAAATTACGTGACAGATTTTACATTTTATTTATATGATAACTTTGCTCATAAGTAATAATACCATTTTGTTTTTGCAAAATGAAGAAACTGAGGTGAAGAAATCTTAAGAAACATCTTCAATCTAATAAATAGGTCAGGGGATAAACCAGAAATCTGGGCAACATTCATCTATCCAAACCAGTGAGATTTAAAAACTAATCAGAAATTAAAGAAAATGAGCAAGCATTTCTGAAATATTTTTATGTTTTTTGTAAATTCTAGGCTTATCTCATTTGACTTTCATGTATGGTGTGTAATAGCAGAGTATTTTATTTTGTATGAAAGGCTATTTTAAGCTGAGAGATATTAGCAACCTCTTCCCCCAAAGGTGTCATGCTTGAAACACTTGAAATTAATAAGCAATGGAACACGTTATCATTGGGAAGTTCTGGAACTGGTGAAATCTTTCTATTTTCTTCAGCTCCACATATTGAAAATGGCCAAATTTAGCTATATTCTTCCTAGATATCTTTCTTTCTTTGGTTCCTGAATATGTTTTACTAGAAGAGAAGGAAAAAGAAAAATCAGAATCTGCAGCTATGTTTTTGATTTATTGAGTGGAAAAAGTCATAGATCAGGATGTGAAAAAGAAAGATTCAAACCTATACTGTGTACCTTTTTAGAGTCTTTTTTCTTCTTAATCATAAGACCAAAACCTTTGAAGCAAGCTCCCTTTTCTCCCCAGAGGTTTGCCAGGCCCCCTGGCTTTTGAGGCTCTCCCTGTGGCCTGATCAGTTTCAGTAAAAATATTTGAAGCATGTGGCATTGTAATCAAGTGAGCCCGTTGTATCTAAACCAATCCATAAAACAACAAATCTGTTGTTAGAGGGATCCTTTTCAAACAACAGAAGGGCTGGGCAGACCAGCTCTTAATTAATCATTACTTTTAAAGTGGCTCATTCATGGCAAATAGACCTCAGGGATGCGTAAATCACAGGCAGGATCCAAGACTGCTAGTAAAACTTACCAAGAGCACTTTGTGATGTGACCTCAAGTGGGATATTTTAACTTCTGAACAAAAAGAGCCCAAACCCTATCAGTTATATGCTCTTGTCAAAGCAGCCTATCTTCCTCCACCATCAGTTTCCCAGTAGGGCCCTCTTGGGATGGGCCCTACAAGTCATGATGATATTGGGCCTCCCTCTCAGAGTTCCCTTGAAAGGGAGACTCACAGCAGCCTACAGAAGTTTCTTAGGACAGATTCTGCCACTTAAAAGCAGGGTAGATACTGTATTTATTGTTGCACCTCAATCCTTACTCTGCTTCGTTGCAACAATTGGCAAAGAAAGATCCAGTTGCGCCCACATAATGGTTTCCTTCTCCCACAGGCAGCACTGACAATAGCTAAGCACGGTCTTGCCACATCCCTGCAGCATCTGGCTGGGATAGTGCCAATCAGAGGGAAACCAAAAAGCTCATTTCATTAAAAAATATGCAACTGGTTCACCTTCTAATGGGATTTGCCTATGAAGCATACTCATAAATTATGTTTGCCTTTCTTTGGATTGCTTTAATATTTATGAAAAATAAGTTGGTGTACAAAGTCAAGCTAACCATTGTCTGTACCCACCTATACTATCATCTATCATCTATGCATCTATTTATGTATTATCTATCTATCTATCTATCTATCTATCTATCATCTAACTATTCATCATCTATTTTGTTAAATAAAATGAGTAAAATTTTCCCTTCTAGTGACTTTTATCAGATTGGAAAACTGCACCCCATATTTCAGAGACAACAAGCACTCACTCATTCTTACATACTCACATCCTTTCCTTTCCTTCACCTTGAAAAACTAAGGTCAGTTTGGAAAGCAGTATGAGCGAGTGCTGTTTGAAACTTGGAGCCAGCTCTGCTTGGTGAATGACATGTGTCATAGAGGTGCCTTCAACAGATGGCAGCATGCAGAACTCAAGAGGGGACCAGTGTGTGGGACAGATTTCCCGTAGGGGGAGAACACAATAGCGTGGACCCATGGCAAGCGGATCTGAATTCCTCTGCCAATCTGTCCAAGTCCCTTTTCTGAGGATTTAAACCCGACTGCACCCATGATATTGATGTTAATTCAAGTGGATGTGGCCTGGGGAGGGTTATCACTTGCCTCTCATCAGTGTGGTGACAGAGCAAGAGGGTGCTCCCCATCTCCTGGCTTCAGGGAGCTCCTCCTTTGCCCCCTTTTAAGTTAAGCTAGTCGGGCCAGGGGATTTAGCTCAGGGGCATAAGTGCCTGCCTGGCAAGCACAAAGTCGTGAGTTGATTCCCGTTACCAAAAAAAACCAAATAAAAATAAAAGAATTTTTAAAAATTACAAAAATGTTAAGGGTGATCATGAGCTCTCTGTGTGTCTGAGATAAGCATCTGGCTCTGTGCCAATATGTACATCAATATGTTATACATTGTTTAAATCTTAGGGGGAATTTGAAAGGTACAAAGGGATTACAAAGAGGTGAGGTGATCAGCTGTTTTAGCTAGAGGTCACGGAATGGAAAGTAAAAACTTGAGGTAGAGGAAGAAGACAAAGGCAGAGTTGAGGGACGGGACGGAAAGGGCACCGCTGGAGGAAGCAAAGAGCAGGTCCAGGCTTCCCTGCATGACCGAGAGTGCCTGACACCAACCTCTCCGCGTGCCTCATGGACCCGCTCTGGCCCTCGGAGTGCAGACCCTGGAGAGCGCTTGAAACATGACCGCTGTTCACCAGCAGTGACATCAAATGTTTTCAAGAGTGGCTTTGATGACTTCCAGATGATGAATGGAGGCTCTCCCAGGCTCGGGGAAGCAGTGTGTTTTCTCAGCTCTGACCTCAGGGACTGGAAGAGTTGCCCACAGCACACCCAAAGGCTCTTTCATGGAAGGCGATCATGGAAACTAAAACATACTGATCTAAACTGTATCTGGAGGCAACTGGAAAACAAACAGAAGACTATGCAACGTTTACCATGGAAACAAATCGTCTTTCCTTGATGATTTCTATGACTCACCTGAAGAAAATCACGGCCCATACTGTGTCACCTGCTCACATCTATGGTTCAGTTTTGCAACCTAAAATCTGGGACCTTCGCATTTTCATTTTTTTTTTTTTAATTTGATGTTATTTCTAAGGAAATCTTGCCCTCTAGCTTTCAAGTCTCAAAATTCAGTTTACCCTCATGGACAGCCAACCACACAGTATCAGATACATGGACGGATATCACCATCTAGTGGACAACTGTCACAAGGCACACTAATTTAAAAAGGAAGAAAGGCTGAGGAATTTTTTTACCTGTCATAGGATAACACTAACGGACACATTTTTTTTTCTTTATCTGTAGATTTCTCATTGCACTTAAATCTATTAAGAAAATAGATTTACTAAAATGGTAAATCTATTTTCTATTACACTATGGACATTGATAACCTCGCCCCATAAATAAGAAGACCTTGAAGCATGGTCCATTGTCAATCAATAAGATAATGTGACCTATCTCTAACAGATTATAAAAATCCATTCATTTGTTATAAAATTACAAAGGAGCAAATCTTATCTTTTAAGTAATCACCACTGGAAAGGCAGCAGAACAGAGATAATAGAACATGTGCGCACTTCTGACGCAGACTAAAAGGAGTTAACTCACTGCGTAGCCTGCAGGGACCACCGGAAAGCAGATGGCCAGTTATGACCAGTGCCTGTTATGACTGGCCTCTCTGTTAAGTGGATACAAGAGTGGGTTAGCCTTGGAAAGACATCATCCTGCCCATGTTTTAAAAAAAAATTTTTAGGGCTGGGGATTTAGCTCAGCAGTGTAAGCGCCTACCTGGCAAGTGGGAGGTCATGAGTTTGATCCTGGTACCCCCCAAAAATTTAAAAATTTTTTAAAATGTCATTTTGTCAGTATATGTTTGTAGTATATATTTATATTGCTTGTGGGAAATTGATCTATGTATATAATACATCTTAACTCTCTTTCTTATGCCCCTTCCTGCTCCTCCTTCCCTCTCCAATTACTAATCCCATTCCCCTTTGAGGAAGATTTATCTCCCTACTTCCTATTATCTGTATTTTATTGTGATACTTAAAATTTCAGTTTCTCATATAAGAGAAGCTTGTATATGATTTATTTCACTTAACATTATGATCTCAAGATGCTGTTGATTTGACTTACCTTCACTTAATCATTCAGTACAGGGCATCAATTATTCTCTTTACTGAGAAAAGAAACAGATTAGATTCTGTCCTCATCAGAAATATATTATAGGAGGTGGAAAGAAGCCAACAACTTTATAAACTAGATAGGGATCACCAGGGTCTGAACGTTTGTCCTCTCTGAAACTCAAGTTGAAATTGAATCACTATTGAATCAGTATGGAGAGGCAGGGCCATTATGAAGAACTTGGGTCATGGGGTCCATGAGTGGGTCAGTTTGGTTATTTCCAGAGCAGATTGCTATGAAGTAAGCCTGATCCTCTGGGCTTGGCTCCTCTGTAAAACTTGCTGCCTCTCTGCCCTCTGCCCTAGGGTGATGCAGTCCAAAGGCCCTCAGCAGATGTGGACTCAGTCTTGGACTTCACAACCTCCAGAACCATGGGATAAGTGAATCCATTCATTATAAATGACCCAGTCCATAGCATTGTCTTAGCAACAGATGGACAGTGGGAAGCTAAGCAAGGGATGGACAGTGGGATGAACTGAGCCTGCTGTGACTCAAAATCTGATAGTGATGCCTACCAGTGGAGCAACTTAGTTTGTATCTTCTTACTTGATTTTGAAGTTGAGTCATATAAATATAGTATAAATTTTTAAAAAGAATAATGCTGGCCCATGGCAGGTGTTCAGTGAATTTTGCTAAAAGAATGAGTGAGTGAACATAGGAATTAGGAGAAAAAAGGACCATTGTCTGGATGTGTCAAGGCTGTTGTGTTTGCTTTGCTGGAAAAAGCCACCAAGAGGTTGTGGGTCACTCGTTACTCTATAGAGTAAAAGGCATCTTGAGTGCAGGACCTTTTAATTATGGAAGAAAGTCAAGGCCCACAGCTGTGGGTGGGCTGGTCCTCAGGTGGGGACCCCAGAGGAAGCTGCTAGGGGGTACTCTGTTGCAGGCACTGTACTGAGCACCATGGGTATACAAGGGACAGGGACAGAAGTGGCAGCTGTCCACAGAGACCCAGCACAAAAGGCAGGCAGGATGCTAGGGTTCTCCTGTGACAGTGCCCCTTTTTTGGACTGGCTCTTTCTGGGTGACTGCTGGGAATAGGGGTTTAAGACAGTGAAATCAAATACCAAGTTTGGACTATGCTGACAATGTGTAAATTGTGAGCATGAATCAGTGGTGTTGTGCCTTTCTAGAGTGGGGCACACGGTTCTTGGGAATGGGACTCTCACCTCTCACTTTCCTCATCTGTGGCAGAAAGCACTTTTCAGACAAGAAAGAAGCACCCCAGGGCAATATTTGAGTGCTTTAAGTGGCAGGTGTGACTTTTCTACTAGTGTGGAGAAAAACTATTGCTTTTGATGGCTTACAAAGGACTCCATCTCCGTGTTCCCTTGGTCCTGTTTCTGAGCTAAGGAAGAGAGTTTGATGGTAATAGTTTAGTGAGTTTCCCAGATTGTAAGGCATAGAAATAAATAGTTTCTGGGGCCAGGGATCTAGCTCAGTGGTATAAGTGCCTGCCTGGCAAGTGCTAGGTCATGAGTTCAATCACCCGGTACAAAAAAAAAAGAAAGAAAGAAAGAAAAAAAGAAAGAAAGAAAGAAAAGAAATGTAGTTTCTTCATGTATATATAAACTAGTAGGACTCACACTATGATAACTTGGAAAGTATATGATGAATGACTTGTCCTTGTATCTTCCAGAAATAGAAGAGATTTGTGTGCTCAGATTAACACTGAACTCCTCCTAAAGAAGCACGCTTACAATTACTTCCAAAACCCTAGCAGTAATTGTGGCAAGATGAGGAAGCCCTCTTTGGGATCTCCCTTCTGAATTCAGTGATAGATTCGGCTGTGCCCTTGGCAGCAAAGCAGAAGTGCGGTAGGGAAAGATGGTGGAGAGACATGGTCCTCTGCACAAGATTGCGGCTCTCCTCATCATCCAGGCAGTACGCATTTCATTTACAAACACCTTCTTCTATCTCAAATTATTTCCTTGCTGAGCCACAGCCCAGGAGATCAATCAAAGCCAGCAATAGTATTTCTAGAACTGACTTACAGTTTTTCATGTTCAGACGCTTCATTCGTGTTTCAAGTCCTGTTCCTGAGGGCAGCACTTCCACTTCCACCTTGGCGATGCTTCTGCAGTTCTATCCTGTGGTGAGGCTGGAGTTGCTAGCAGCAAGGCAGCTGGAACCTGAGCTCAATCTCTGGGCCACCGGCCTGCACTTACCACCACCCCACATGGTTTCTCAGAAAGGACCCCCTTTTGGTAACTGTCCTCACCTCTCACTGAACTCACACTCTGTCAAGATCGCCATATATGTACTTAGAGCTTGGAACTTGGCCTTCTGCAGATGTGTATATCACTGTTCTGAGCACTGAGAACTTATGAACAAAAAATACTTTTAAAAAAGTCCCCATCTTCTGCTATTCTTCCCTTTTGCATGAAGCCAGAGCCTATAATTGCTCTGAGCATAGTTGCTGTTTAATGGTTGCCTCCCACATCAGAGTGGGAGCTCCCAAAGGCAAAAACTGTGATCCTCCTGACTCAGCCTCCCAGCATGCAGGGCTTATGGGTATGTACCACCATGCACTTTCAGCCAGTTAAAGACACATCTGCTTTTATACAGCCAGCCATACATATCTTAGTAAATACAGTTGAAGTAAAGTTCAGGTAAAGATAGAGGTCTCTGAGCTAGTACTGTAATTTTCTTTTAACTTTTGAGACTTCTCCCTGAAATGTGTCAATGTGTTTTTAGTGTTGCTGTTTTAAATAGAGAATTAAGTTCACAATGATTAAGTGATTTACCCAAAACCACACAAGTGGTGACAAGCTTGCTAAATCAGCCCAAAATCTTTTGACTAAACCTGGTGCTATGGCACTTCTTCTTACTACTTTTCTACTGAAGGCTTTAGAGACAAAATAGTACAACCTCTTAAGCAGATCCATAGTGCAGGGATGAGAAAGCGCAGGTCGCCGGAAGCCTCTCTCCTGGACTGAGCAGGGTAAGCTGTAGGGCTTGTGTAGCCCTAAAAGTTATTAAGTCCTACTTTCCAGCCAAACTGATGGCAGGTCACACACTGTTCTCCAGGGGTGAGTGACAAGTTGGGTATCTGGCTGGTGATGCAGAAATTGAGTGTGATACAATGACAAATAAAGAGGCAAGAAGTTAATGATGTGTTGCCTTGTTAAGTGGAGCTGGCTATGCCTCATTAGATTTAAAAGAGTTATTGGGGACAGTAATTATCAGAGACAGTAAAACTGTTGTATTAAAAGATAAAAAAAAAAAGCCAGAATCAAAGAGAAGTAACTAACTGCTTAATAGGCATCTGCTGCGTTGCTTGGTCCAGGAATCAGATCGGGGGAGAGCACTTTTGCTTTTCAAGTTGCATGGGGCATCTTGCAGCATGAGTCATTTTGGATGACATTCCCTTTATAATTATTAATATTATTATTAATATGGGTTAAACAGGAGAATGAGCTTCAGTGTGACATTTCCATACGTGCATACAGCGAGCTTGGATTGTATCCACCCTCCCTACTGCCCTTTCCTGCATCTTCCCTTTCCGTGATGTACCTACTTCTACTTTTACATCATTTGTATTTCTTTTCCTAGATTCCACATATGGGAGAAAACATGTGATGCTTTTGGACCATTCTCTTTTCAATGGACTCCGTATATACTGGGTCAAAGGTAAGGAATTCACACAAAAATAAATTATATTGATGGCAATTCCAATTACGTTTCAGTCATGTATTCACTCATAACTTCTATCTATGCTGATAGGCTCTCTGTCCCAGGAAGGAGAATGGTTAAAGGTATTAAAATACTGTTTAAGTGTTGTACTCAGCTCCTGGGAAGTTACCCAATGAAACATTTTTCATAAAGCCAAAAAGCTATCAAGTGTCTCTAGGAGGCGCTGGTCGCAGAAGGCAGCTGATGGAATCAGGCTGTTGGTTCTGTTCCACCCCCTCTTCCCCCGTCTCCTCTATTTTGTTTCCCTGCACGACTGGACCTGCCTGAGTCTTTGGCCATCCTTGGTGCCCCAAGCGCACAGGTTGGCCCTGGAAGAAGGCGCGGCTTAGGCTTCCATCCTGCAGCTGGACAAGCCGTGCCGTCAGCCCCCGACTCAGGCAGCCTACTACAGCCTGAGTTCACTTTCGGTGTTTGCTCCCACTCCTCCCGGAGGCTTCACCCCTTCCTGTGGCACCTCTCCATCCTGGGAACAGCTTTCGCTGTGCTGTCGTCCCACTTGGATGTTCTGTCCATCCTGGGTTTGTGCAGGTGTGTTTTAGGAAGAATCCTGTCTCCAGTGGCTTCAATGCCCCACTCAGTCCTCTTCTAAGTTTTCCTAGAATTACATGTGTAGCTTAAAACTGAGCTATGTGATCCACATCTTATTTCCTAGGTGTCTCTTGGATTCAGATCTCATCTCATCAATGGGGTGAGATAGGACCAGGCCCTCCAGTGTTGCCTCACTCTGTCTTCTTCACCATCAGATAACCAATAAATGCACGGATGAAACGCCATTGAAGTTTCCACCAGTGTAGGTTGTAAAGGATGAACTTGTCTTTTCTTAGATATCAGTATACACATGGAATCCACTTAAAAGTTTTTGCCCAAAATGACTAATGCAGATATATTAAGCAGTGCCAATTTTGTGAGTATTAGAAAAAGAGGGGACTTCCTGGATTTGATTATAGGCTACATTGTTCTATGCAGGTCAGATTACTTCTTTTTAACTCTTGGTATTTTCCCAATTTCTGCCAACATTTTCCCCAGAGGCAATATTTTATCCTCTTAACTTCAGTCAAAATTCAAAACTAGTGAATGGAAAAGAGGGAAAGGAAGGAAGAAGGGTATAAATATTACACTGAAGAGATAAGATTTGGCAGCTCAACTGTACAGCAAAAAGCAGGGCTTATAGCATTTTTGTTTGTTTGCATGATAAAAAAGAAAGAAGAAACTGTAATTGTGTTCCCAAAACACAAGTAATTCACAATGGAGAATCTGGAAGCCTCCCAATGTTCACAGTCTTATGTAAATTCATTATCCTTAAAACCAAAAAAATGTAGCATGTTACCTTCACCAAATGGGTCACAAGAGATACTTGGTATCAAAGCACAGACTCCCCAGACTGATAGAAGTTCTAGTTTACAAAGACATTTCAGAAATTTTGGAGTTATGCACATAGCAGCCCAATTCGAATACTCTAGCTAAGACAGGCACAACATTGCATGGTTTCTATATATGAGAAACACAAAGTATAAATAATTTTAAAAACAAAATAAAGGCTAGATAATAGGAACGAAAGGGATAGATGTTTGCAACTGGGAAGGAAACCAAAGGTCAGAGAAGAGGGACAGAGAGTGGAGAAGGACACATAGAAAGAATTAAGATGTATTATGTACCTGTACCAACTCCCCTTGATGAATGTCATCATTATGTGCTGCAAACATGTACTAAAATATTTAAAAATTAAAAATACTGTAGCTAAGACAGTGGGAAAAAGAAAGCCCCAAGCCAAGTGTGATGAATTAATACCCAGAGTAGCGAGTGATTCTTATTCTTTTGGGCACTATTCTTGTTAATTATCTTCTTTACAAATAAGATCCCTTAAAATTTATGGGAAAAAATATGACATTTCTGCACAAGTAAAATGATTACAGGTATTGACATACACGAAAGAAGTCTTTTTAACTCTATCCAGAGAATTCAAAAACCACTTTATATAATTCAGGAATGATAGTAAGCTCCCTGGGGGAATCCATGAACTTCAGGTTAAGAAATGTTCATCTAGAAATACTCCAAAAGAAGGTAACAAAGGAATCCAAATTTAATTCTGTTAAAATTTACCAGTAGTTGAGCACAAATAAGGGGAGATAAGATTTTATTTAAAGCAAATTTAATTTAATGTATTTATCCTGGGCCTTGTATGCTGAATCTCTGTGTGGATATAAATCATTTGGTTTTTGAGGCAAAACGAATGAGTGGAAGGAATGTCTGCCTCGTAAACAGGGAGAGGAGAATTGCTCCAGGTTTAACGTGTTATGCTTAATGTTTTGGAAATAACAGCTTGGAAAACTGGAAGCACTCATGCTAAAGACGGACCACCAGAAAAATGATTCTCTTACTCCTACCTTTCAGGTCTGTGACATAAGCACGGAAGAGTGACATTTTCCAAATGGAAATGTCATGAAGGACTCTGATCACCCGAGCAGAGCTCTTAAGAGCTATATTTTATTGCTGACTCCTACACAGTCTTCCTTATAAATCTACCCAGCCCACATATTTTCCCCCATTGCAAATTACAACATTTTGGAAGAAAGTATTTTATTGCATTGTACATATACATTGTAAATTGGAAGTAGATTTAAACTTGTGCCATTTGCCCAAGAAAATCAGAAATCAGAAAATGTTAATGCTCCAAAGACCTACACAGCTAATTTAATCTCTTCTTAAAAATGAGACAAGATGAGGGGAAATGACTTTCTGAGGGTTACAGCTGAGAATCCAGGGTGCCCCTTCTTTCTTTTGTCTTTATGGAAACATTGATCCTGTTCACAGCAGTGGTCAGCAGTGGTGAATTTCAGATGCTAAATGTACATCTTTCAGAAAATCTGTCTCTTTATGCCTCAGTCCACCCAAATACACAATAAGAACCTGGACAACAATTATGGTCATAGTGTGAGATTAATTCATATAAAAATACTTCTGATGCTCGCTAGGAAACAATTTCATTTTTAGTTGTTGATGAGAAGCAAACTTTCTTGGGTATCAGTGTCATGGTTAAGGTGAAAGTCCAAAGTAGAGGGAGAAGCCCCACAAACATCAGCCCTCTAGGGCTGGATTAAGTCCAGCAGCCCTCAGAAACAGGATGTGAGGATAATTATTCTGTGGAGGGCCTCATTTTCTCCACCATACCGGGCAACATGTCTTGGATTGTTGCTCCCAATGGGCTTCATCCTCTGAAATAAACATTTGTAGAAGAAATCAGGTGGGAGGAAAAGAACAAAGGCATGAGATGGGAGTGTGTGGCACCCTACAGCATAATGAACTTTTTAAAGCCAGAGAAATATGGCCAGGGATTTAGCTCAGTGGCTTAAGCAGCTGCCTGGCAAGCACAAGGTAGTGAGTTCGATCCCTGGTACAACAACAACAACAACAAAAAGCCAGAGAAACACAGGTGAGAGCAGAAGAATGTCCTTCTTTTCTCCTGCAGAAGATGCTGCAGACTAGTGTGCCTAGGCTTTGCTGTCAGCAAGGAGCTTTGGGGGCTTTTGCTGAGCAATGTGGCCATGTTGTCCTTATCCTCCAAGCCTGTCCTAATCACTAATGCAGCTGAGAGACAGACAATACAGTATTCCAGCTCCCAGGAGGAGCAAAGGATGTCACTGTGATAGAAATTAGGCTGCACCTTCATTGGTTCCAGAACTACTTTCAAATGTCCTTTGTCTGGGCTGGCTTTTAATTTAGGATTGTGGAGAAATGGGTTTGCGCAAGAATTATCAGTACTGCTCCCCTGGAGACACCAATATTGACTGAGACTAAAAAAGCAAACAGTATCAGATAACTTACTAAAATAAAGCAGGGAAAGTCATTATACTTTTACTTTATTGATCCAGTTCCTGTCTACATGGGGGAAAAAAACAACTTACATTGTCGAAGCAGGGAAATCTTTAAGGCTACAATAACACATTGTTAAAAAGCAGTACATTTATCTGCACTTAGGAAACAAGACATTATACCAAGCAGGGGCCCCAGCTGAACGGTCCCTCGATGTGCCTAACATCTGACAAACAACATCAGCCATGCAAGAAGAGATGAGGACAAAGGACAGAGGACAAACGTGTTTTGCTTTAAACTGATGTACACGCTTTATGCACAAATAAAATGGACATAAAATTCTTTCTTTTGATCTTGAATTAATTATTTCAATTATGTTTTTATAATAGCATAAATACATCTTAACAATAGAATTTTGCTTGTCTTGCTCACAGTCCCCAGCCATGTTCTTATTTGTGAGTAAATGAACAGTATCCAATAGAATAATACTTACTATTAACATGCTTAACTGTGATAGTTTCATTAATTTATAAATCATTACTATGTAGAAGAAAACTATCAACAGTAGCAAGGATTAATACTTTACCAGTGTACACATACACATATACATATAGAAACACACAAGACACACACACACACACACACACACACACACACACACATACACACATATGGCAACAAAGACACTTTCCTTTCACAGCTTCCTAATTGCATATTTGACATTTATAAAGCAATATATTTTTCAGTAAAAAAAAACAATCTTGGATTCAAATTATTTGATAAAGTCATGATTTCCTCTGTACTGTTTGGGATAATTATATACTTTTTTTTGTAAGTCAGAAACTACTTACTGGTAGTTTTCACAAGAACTTTAATCAGTTAGCTAACAAACATTTACTAAACTATGTTTCAAGATCTGTACTAAGAGCTATATAAGAACCAAAGAATTAGAGATGTTGTCCTGGTCACCAAGAAACATAGCTGGAAAGGGAAGATGGACACCATTTCAGGAGGCTGTACTTGAGTATCATCCAATAACTGAAGACCACACAGTGACAAGAACAAGTGTTCCCCAAGAGCCCACATCAGCTGAGGTTGCTGAGGTGTAACTGGGTGCTGCTTAAGACTTCTGAGTCTTGAGTAGATTTCTGAAGTAGGGGAAGAGTGGGGTTGCCAAAGCAGAGCCTGTACAGCGGTGTGCCAAATGCTTTTAGCCAGTTTGTAGGGTTTGGGAAACCACTGCTGTAGGTTTTATCTGGGACTGGACCCAGAATATCCGATAGAACTATCCTGGACCATGTAGCCTTGCCTGCATTAAAACAGTTTTTCCTCAACTGTATTTTGGAGTTAAACTCTTAACTGACCTGGAGTCATCTTCCAGAGAAAGCTACTGAACAACCCCAAACAGATGTTGCTGGAACAACAGAAAGCTAGAATTCATACACACACACACACACACACACACACACGACCTTGGACAGAACTTACACCCCTCACAAAATGTAAAATGGATCATAGACCTACATGTAGAAATCAAAAGCACAGGAAAAGCTAGGTGACCTGGGGTCTGTTGATGACTTTTAGATGTAACACCAAATTGATGAAATATGAGAAATAATTGATGTGATGGGCTTCATTAAAATTAAAGTTAAAATTTTCTGCTTTGAGAAAGACACCATCCAGGGAATGAAACAAATAGACAGAGAAAGGAGACCACCGGGTAATGATAACTTAGTAAACTTCTTCTTTTCCCAATGTTATTTAAGTACCTTGATTTACCAGAGACGAGGATCAGAGTGAGGGGGAAAATATGTATGGCACAAACACAAACTAAGGGCCACTTTGACTGAAAATGAGTCCTTGACCACCATATGCAAAACAGCATGAAGGGCATGGTCTACTGCACCCTTAATTTCTTTTTTTTTCCCCCTTTTTTTCTTTTCTGTACTGGAAATTGAACTCAAGACCTTGCACTTGCCGAGGCAGATGCTTGTGCCCCTAAATTATATCCCTGAGCCCCCCACCCCCTTTTTGAGACCAAGTCTCAACAAGTTGCTAAGTTACCCAGGCTAGGCTCAAACTTGTGATTCTCTTACCTTTGCATCATTCTCAATTCTTGATGTGTTTGCACCACTGCAGATACTGGGCCTGGGAAAGGCTCTGCTGGACGCATTTATCAGGAGCTTTGAGGCTCAGGACCTGGTTGGTGTGGGATCAGATGGCTCGCTCTCCGAACTGACCTTCTGTCTTGAGGAATTCCATCAAGGATTTTGGTAAGAGCAGCTTCTGTCCTGGTGCCTGAGAGCTGGAGGCAAACCCATTCAGGTGTTTTCTTCCCTCTCTCTCCCCTCCCCCACCGTGCCCTCCACTGGTCTTTCTAGGCCAGGCTCTCAGGGCCATGGGGCACCTGGAAGCACAGTTTGTACACCAAAATGTAGAAAAACATATTATTTTAACTGAAAGTTTAAATAGCCTTTTAACTAGCCTTCACTACATGAAATCCTAAGAATTTATGAAGTTTTGATCTCATTACTGCTCAGATATCTCATTGTTATAACTTCTAATTACAGTCTATGGTAGTTTTTCAAACAATCAGATTCATGAATGCCTTTTTAGACAAATTTTATAATCTGTTTAAAATAGGCTATTCTGCATAAACTTTATTATCTCAAAACCTGGTGTCTAAGATAATCTTTATATGCTGATGAAATATGACCAACAAATGAAACTTTGCTGAGATGCTATAAAATTCACATTAGGAAAGAAATCACTTAGGGTCTGAATTAATCAAGTAGAGCTACTTAAATTGTGAAACATTTAAATGATTGAAATTATACCAAACGAGTGAAATAGACTCTTTAGCACAGTAATAGAAAGATCTGGGTCATTGCCTTTGCATTTGAATTCTAATTCCTCCTTGTCTGGATCAATTATAGCATCATTGGTTCACCTTAGGACAATGTAGTAAGTACAACACACTTCCATGCAAAGTACTGAGCAGAGCTGATGACATTGTATGTAAATATACCATTATTGTTTTTTATGGTAAAAAAAAAGACCTCTGGCACTCTTTGAATTAACAAGCACTCAGAATTATGTGTGACCAACACTCAATTTCATTTTACTGATTTTGGATAGCCTGGGCAGGAAGTGTGGAGGAAATCAGTAGGCTACCGAGTAAGCTTAGTAGGTGATTTGATTGGTTTTAATTTTTTTCATACATTTACTTCACTATTTACTTAAGCATTTTCTGTAGGTCAGGTACTATGTTAGGTGCCAGGGTGTTGCAAGACTAAGAAAGAAGCTGGGCACATAATCTTAGCATTTTGGGAGGCCGAGATAGGAGGACTGAAATTTCAAGCCCTGCCTGAACAATTTAGGAATTTAGCAAGACCTTGTCATATAAGAAAAAATAAAAAGGGATAAACAGCTAGACCCACCCCTGCATACCTGCTGCCATTGCGGTACTTGCCTTCTGAGGGTAGCCAGTGTGGGCAGGGAAAAACTGCCAGACTTGCCCCTGTACACCTACCAGCGTCAGTGTGCTTGCCTCCTGTGGACAGCAAGTGCAGGTAGGGAGAAATAGTCAGATATGCCCTGTGAGCCCACAAGATGCCATCAGAAACACTTGCTTCCCACAGGTAGCCAGTGTGAGCTAGGAGAATCAGACAACACACCCTCATGCATCTGCCACCTTTGGGGGAGTTCCATGACAGCCATGTAGGCCAAAAGCAGAAGCAACCCTTCCACCAAGCACCCGTGGTTATTGGGAAGCCTTGATGTAGTAGTGCAGGACTGGAGAAGCCCACCCCACAATCCACTGCCTCTTCTGGAACATGGGTTCAGAGAAACTCAGGTGCCTGGCCCACTCCCCTACACAGCAAAGGGACAGCCAACATGGGAAGTGCCTGGGACCCCAGAACCAACTTGTCAGGAGGAACCCAGGAAAATGTCAAGATGAAGGAGTAAAAGTCATTTCAGTCCTCCAGCCCACACAGAACAAGTCTGGGAGATATGGACATGGAGTAAAATGGAAGTCACACATCTGAAACCTCTGAGAGGACAACAACTGAAGTAAAGAAACAACTTCACAAGATTGTAAAAGCAGTCAAATCAGAAATAATGTCTCAGGTAAAGGAAGAAATCACAAACACACTAAAAGAACTTCTCAGCATATCTAAAGTAGACAGGTAAAAAGAGGAGGAACTAGCGCTCCCAATTTCCAGTCAAGGTGGAACTTAGGCAGCTCATTCACCCCCCCTCTTGTAAGCGCCCCATCCCTCACGCAGGCCAGAGGAGAACCAGTGGCCCCCTTGAGCCTACCTGCCCACAGGCTGAGAAGCAAACACCCACCTCCGCCCCATAGCTGCTGGGGTTAGAAGTCTCAGCACCTCTTGGGAGGATGACCATATGCAAAGTAGCAAATATAGGGGATTTCCTTGTATCTTCTGTTTGAAGGCAAAGGTGTTTTCACTGTTTTGTTGTTGTCGTTGTTATGTTTATTTTGCTTAATACAATACTCTCTTTCAATTGGCTTTATAAGGTTCTGGTTTTGGTTTGATTTCATTATACCTAATTGACTGAACAACTATTGTGAAGATAACGAGATATACTATAGTACCTATTGCTACTATGCCAGTATCCTGCTGTGAGGTTCTGTACCAATTTCACTGCATTGTCTCAATTGGCTTTGTTCTGTCTTGTTCTGTTGTATTTTTACTACTTTCAAAATAAAATTTAAATAAATAAATAAAGTAAAAAAAAAGAGCATGAGTAAATGATGGAAACCTTGAGTGAATAATAGAGGAAGGAATTACAATGCATGAAACAGATTCAGAGACATATGCATGAAATTAAAAACTCCATGAAAACCACTTGAAAGAAACTGAAGACAGACTTTCAGGCCTTTAAGACAGGATTGCAGCTAGTGATCATAAAAGGAAAGACTTCTTAAAAATAACAAGGAACCAGGAAACAACAATTCAACATCTTCAAGATGACTCAAAGAAAAATAATTTAATAGTGATAGGTGTCAGCAAAAAAGCAGAGGTCAACAAAAATGACATAAAAAGACTACAAAAGTAATAATAATAATAATAAAGAAATAATAGCAGAAAACTTCCCAGACATGTGAAAAGGACCTGGCATGCAGATAAATGAGGCACATAGAATTCCAATTAGCCATAACCAAAATAAACCTATACCCAGACATATAATAATTAAAATCCCAGAAATTCAGCACAAGAACAGAATATTAAAGACTGTTAGAGAAAAGAAACAGATCACCTATAAAGGAAAACCCATCAGAATCACAATAGCCTTCTCAGCACAAACCAGCAAGTCAAGAAGAGTTTGGAGTAAAGTGTTTCAAATCCTGAAGGAAAACAACTTTCAACCCAGATTGATGGGCCCTGCAAAACTATCAAAATTGATGGAAAAATATGATACTTCCATGATAAAGAATAACTGAAGGAATTCGTGACCATGAAGCCAACCCTACAAAGAGCACTGAAGGATAGTCTGGAGAGAGATAAAGATGACCAAAGTTCTAGAAACAGCAGCTGAGGGGGATTGCCAAACAGGGCAGGCAATTGAATGGAGGGAAAAGTTGGGGGCCAACAGCAGAAGGATAACATGGCAGAGATAAGCCAATGTATGCTGGTTGTAAACGTTAATGTAGATGGCCTCAGTTCACCAATAAAAATAAACACAGGGAGAGTGGATCAAGAAACAGGAGCCATCCATAAATATGCAGTATACAAGAAACACATTTAACTCAAAAGGAAATTCATAGACCAAAAGTCAAAGGAGAGAAAACAATGTTCTATGTGACAAGAAACCAGAAAAAAGCAGGAGTAGCTTGCCCATCAACTACAGAATACATAAGAAAGAGGTGATATTTTTTATACAAAGGAAAGCTACTCAGCTATAAAGAAGGTTATCTCAAGACTCTTGTAGTCTTGATATCAAGCTCATGAGTGAAATGGTTTGGACTCATAAAGGTGAACATCATGCTATCTCCCTAGCACAAAAAATTGTAGGAGTTAGTGGGATCCAAAATGTGTAATAGATACTGTGAAAGTAATAGGGGAGGAAATGTCTAAAAAGGGAAGGCAGTAACCATTATTAACTTCCTATTATCTTGGTTTGAATTTCTGTATCATTTTCATTGTTTTTTTAGGTTTGGTTTTATTCTGTCTTGTTTTGTTTGATTTTATTATATCCAATGTTATGAACAGCTATTTTGAAGAAAACAAGACACATTGTGGTAGCCATTGTTAATTTCCTATTATCTTGATTTGAAGTCTTGTATCACTTTCACTGCTCTGTTTCGATTGACTTTATTCTGTTTTATTTTGTTCAGTTTTATTCTCTCTAAAATTGAAGAAAAGGAAAGAAAGAAGAAAAAAGACTGAAGATGTAGCTTGGTGTCTCAATGTGAAGGCCTTGGGTTCAATCCCTAATACTACAACCACAACAACAAAAAGACTAAGAAATGGTGATAACTCTTTCATTAAGTCTGGGCAATGTAGTAGAAACCACTGCTTATCAACAAAAACCCATCCTCTCCTTATGGACAGCTGTTAAGTTAATGTTGTACATATGGTTGCCCACCAAGTGACTAAATTACCTAACCTCTCTCTGCACTGCTGTCCTGTCACCTTTTTTATTGTCCTCAGGACAAGAGCTTAGAGGAAGAGACTTAGTTTGGGTTTCCTGCAATAGCTATGTGTTCTCTTCTTTTGCTGTGAGTATAAATATGGAAGTATCTTGCAGTCCAGCCGAGACTACACAACAGAATTTTGTAGACTACAGCTTGCAAACCAAATCCCACACGATGAGTGTTTCTTCCCAATAAGGTGTGTGTGTTATGTATTACTGCTTTGGGGCCACTACAGCAAAACTAAATGGTTATTGTGAGAGAGACCACATGACTTACAAAGCCAAAAAATATTTATTATGCAGCTCCTAAGCACAAATGTTTCCTAAAGCCTAACTCAGAGAATAACAGAGCAATAAAAACCAGTGGATCTATGTCCCCAAATGATCACACACATCAAAGGCACTCCAGGAATCTGAACCTGTTTCCTTGGAATGATTATTAAAGGAGAAATAAACTTTCGGGTCTTTTCAGGCATTTTTATGGTCTCTTATCTCCCAAAGAAAAATCAGTTGTTCATGCTGGTGAGATGCACATATTGAGCTTCTCCATATCTGGAAACTAGAAAAGATCCCAAGAAACAAATAAAATTTAAATTCATTCGGTATTGGGCAGCATTCTTGGAGGTAAAATGATTTGGCATTCTAATTTAGATGACATTATAAAAATGAAAAATTATACAGATAGGGCTAAGCTTGGAAGAAAGAAAATTACCCCTTTTCTTTTATTCTATTCCATTTAAGCCATGAGCAGACATATAAGACTTTTCCTTTTTATCTTTACGGCTTGGTTTATCAAAAGAAAAGAAAAATATTTTCTTAATTCTGGTTCTTCCTCATTATTAGTAATCTAACTTTTAAATTTTTACTAACATTACCTTTTAAAAAAATTTTAGTGTTAGGTCAAGTTGTTGGAAATTATAAGAAAAATGAACGTACTAAAATGCAAAATTTGCATCATTAACATGTTGATCATATGTGGAGAACACTAATAAACAGTGTTAACTCTTTTGTGATTACTTTCTCAGCTGAATTTTCTTAGACTATTTCTTCACAACTTAGGGGAACTCACCTGAATAAAAAGTCTTTGCCTGACTCAGAACCTTGTCATTCTAAGAAGGTATTGCCCCACCTAACCATAAACAAAAAAGATGACGACTTGCAAATTCCTTCCTCCATATTTCTGAGACTTCCTGCTTTTTTGTTGAGACCACTTTTCAAGTTCCTGTCACTCCCCCCATTTATATATCTTGTGAAGTTTTTTCAAGGCTGCAGGGAAGCCGTTGCCCCCTCCTCCACGTCAGCTAGGAAAGAACTCTGCAGAACTGGAGCAGAATCGTGTGGAGCTGGACAGGAGCAGAGAATCAGGATGTGTCCAGGTCTGGCAGGCACTGTGGGCTCCGATAGGTGAAGATCAGTCACCAAGAGCCAGAGGCAAGTAGACTGAAGGTCTTGGGGAAGGTTTGTTGTCACAGGGGTATTTGGATGAGCAAAGCAAGACTGGATCTGAAGTATATAGCGGTAATATGCGAGGAACAAGAGACAGCACACATGCTAGAAAATAAAGAAGTCCACAATTTAGATACAGTACAATAGTAGAACCAGTAGGAGGCAGAAGATGAAAAAGCTGGTGAAAGCAGAAAATAAGCAACTCCTTCACATTTGCAATTTCTAACTGGCAGCTCAAATAATTTTCTGTGATTGCCAGGTCTTACTGGTCCACTACCCAGATATATCACCAAGAGATCTGGTACATAAATGCATAAGGAAACAGGCCAACAAGAAAACATAGTACTTCATGCTTTTGGGAGAAGAACAAGGAGAAGTACGATTCAGAATGAGAGCCCACACTCATTTGGTTATTTTCAAGACAAAATACTAGCTATTATTTACAGTGTCATAGCCTAGGTTCCTATCTTCAACTATCCTACTTAGTTTATTCCTTAGGGATTTTGCTGGGGTTACAGAAAATGATGGCTATCAGGTAAGTTGAGTGGAGAATACAGAAACTGTTAACTTTATCGTAGAGCACAACAGTCAAGAAGGCAGTCAACCAAAGCCATGCATGTGCTAAGCCACTGCAGCACAGCTAGACCATGTCACCGTGCCTGGGCAGCCGAGAAGTTGTACCTGCCCAAAGTAGACAATGCTGGGCATGCAAAGGTCCAAGTAAGCTAAGACACTGCTATAGGGATGCACAAGTTCAGTCCAGTTGGGACTTTGGATGGGGATGTGAAGGTCCAGTTTAAAAAGGAAAATGCCATCAATCAGTCTAAAAGCTTTGCTTTATGTAGGACTGTACCTCTAAGGAGGAGGGAAATAGTTACCATAGACCTACAGCCCTCAATGCCCAGGAAACAAGAGATGGTGATTTGACGCTACACTGAGGTAGTCCTTACACCTCAATCTGATACTCGACAGACTCCAGTGACCCATATATTCCCCTAAACTAGCCAGGGTTTGGATTCCAGGTTTGGGAATTCATTTGTATTCTGCCTTTGTTTTGAGCTGGAACTTACAGATGGATGAACATTGGTTTTCTCGCTTGTTCTACATGCTACAGACAAACATAGATACACAGCAACCTGTTTTGCATCCTCTAGGCTTTCTGCCATTGTATTTTGCACATCCAGCCTATCATGCTCTGCATTCATGAGACTAGGAAATCCACAACTTTTTGCTCACTATCATAGGCATTAAACAATTAAGAGACACCAAAGTTGACCATCGAAGAATTATTGTGACATTTACAAGCAAGCAACTTGGAAAAGAAAGGGCTGCTTGTTGCTCATGGCAGGAAAACCTATCACATAAGGGAAGGTTTTCTTTTGTTGTCACCATTTTCCAATTTCTTTCTGCAAAGGGTTTTGAGAAACAAGCAGGTCAGAGACCTGAGGAAACACGTGGCAAAATCACTTAGCAAATTTCCCTCCCAGCCATCTGCTTCCAGCTGCTGTTTGGTCCACCCACATCTTTGTAGCCTCCAGTAGCTTGGAACGCACTGGAATTCAGCTTGGTCTCATCCTCCTCTGCCAACTCAGCGGAACAGTTAACTCTGAAGCATTGTTTCACTTTCTTCCACTGCAGATGATACGACGAGTTATTTTAATCACGGGAAGATTTGTGTTACATCTGAGCAAAATTGGCCACACATTCAGCCCCTGTAGAACAACAGCAACAAAAATCACTTCTTGACTTCTCTCTTCTCATTCCAAGAGACCTCTGAGAAGGACTTAATAATCATAGATTAAGAGAACAGTATATATTAAGCCATTGGCATTCAGGCCTATTTTTAAAATGCTGAATTTTATTCATAGCTTGAGAAATAATATTATTAACCTAGAAAAATCATAGGGCTAAGAACAAGAGCTAGGAATGCTCACAATAGCAAAGGCAATCAGATCTATTCATCCTCAACTCTCTGGAAGGCTCTCATCTTGAAAGGAAATCATCCCCTCAAATTAGGACTGACCCTTAGACTACAACTCATGAACCTTAGTAGAAAAACTTTCCAGCAACAGTAAATTCTTCATTCACACCACAAACCAGCTGGTGGATTCAAGATCCTGAATGAAGAATTGCTTCCTGACTCGCTGGAGTCCTAATGAGGCCAAGTCCTGCTGGTCCTCACATTGTCATTCTGCACCATTTGATTAAAGAGGAAAATTTCAAGTAGCACTTCCCTCACCCCCACATGTTGTGGACACTGATACTACTCTCATCATCTCCCTAATCCTAATACAACTTGGAACCAATAGCTCGCTAAGTAGTTGGAAACTGTTTGCAAACAGCCCAAGTCTAGATTGAGCTCATAATAACTGTGCTGACCACTTTTCTAGTGTTTGAGGTTTTAAAGTAACAGGTCTCACCCCATAGGCAAATGGAAATACCCTTTTATGTGTCAAGGTTTCAGGTAGCCCACAGCCCAGAGCACAGGGTGGTCCAGCCTTGGGAGAGGGACACAAGTTTGGCTTCCACCTACTAAAAGGCAGGTCTGTAGGAAGAACAGCCTGTAGGTTTATTAAGATGCAGGAAGTGGGGTTCAGGGATTGGGGGTAACACCTCTGGGCCTCAGAAACACACCCATGCCTGTGTTTAGAAGGTGGGGACACAGAGATTTGAAAAGGTCTTAGGACAGCTTTCTTGCAGTTTGCTCACAAATTCAGATGGGAAACAAGATGTCTGAGACGAGGGACCAGAGAGAAGATCATGGCATTGGGGTTCCCCAAGGCATGGAAACATAGAGGCCTGCAGGGGTAAATTCCAAAGTTCTGGGGAGAAGAGGGGCCCCCCTACATGTTACAAACTTGAAAATGTCCTTTCATTTTCATGTGGCTGTTGTAGTTTGGGGTAGTGTGCTAAGCAAAACTAGCCATGGATTTATAGATGACATACTTTAAAAAAAAATAATAGGTCTAACTACATGAGGTACACTTCAGTAAATTATGACAAGTCACACCATACTGAAAGGTGTAAAATTGTTTTTACATAATTTTTAGTAATGTGAGGAAGAAACTGCAATGTGATATGAAGTGAAAAAAGTCACACGTTCTAGGTTACAAAGCAACACGCCAGTGATGGACTTAAAAAAGAAAGCCAGAAGGAAGTGCAGTATAAATCTAAAATTCCACAGCTAGGGCTTGCAGCAATTGCAAAGAATTTTTTTTTTATATATTCTGAATTTTCTACAATATGTTACAGTTGTAACTGGAAAGATAGCATGTTTAAACTCATTCTGATCACAATATCATTGTCAACTTCATAAAATTTATAACTTGTAAAAATAAACTTTTTATTCCTTAAGGAACTTTGACATTCAATATTGCATTTAGGCACATGGGTTGCAGTACAGACCAGACAGACATAGTAGGATATCAGATCCTTAGAAGCCCAAATTATCCTCTATCTCTGAGCTATAGATCCAAATCACTGGTGTGATCAACCAAGGAATCTTCACACAAGCTCTAAAGAAAAAATACTCATAGATTTTTCCATGACTTACAGCATGTAAGTTATAATATTGCAGAAGCATGAGGCACATAATCCTCTGTTCATGTGCTACTTACATAGTTATAAATGCAAAACAAATTCATACACTTGCTATTAAAAAAAACCCCTGTAAAATGAGCTGGAAAAGCTAGTTAGAATTCCAGCTCTGCTGCTTCTGGTTGGTGACCTTCTGCATATTATTAATCCCTTTCCAGCCTTACCTTCTTTCCAGTCAAATAACTTTCATAGTAGTAATGATCTGTATTTTTTTTTTATTTTAAAGAGGACAAAATAGAGTAAAACCAATCAAAACAAACTGCCGTAAAAGATACAGGACTTCAAAACATTACAAGATCACCAATAGTTACCATAATGCTTTTGATGCCTTCAAAATAGCTGCAGATACCTTCAGACATAGTAAAAATCAAACAAAACAGAACAGAATAGAACCAATAGAAGCAAAAAAATGAATGCAATAAAGGATTTCAAAACAAGATAATAATAAATCCAAAATTACTACCATAATATGTCTTGCTATCTTTGAAGTAGCTGCTCCTGCCATTAGATTTAACATAATCCAACAAAACAAAAGAGGATAAAACCCAACCCAATGAGACAATGGGAACAATATAGGACTTTCAAAATAAGACCATAAGGAATCAACAATGGCTGCAACTCTCAGAAGGAGATCCCCCCAAATGCCACCCTGTGTACTGGTATCCTCTGAACCTGTGATCAGACCACTGGACCTAGATCTGCAATGTTAGTGAACCAACAGAGCACCACGGCATCCTATAGAATTTCACCTCCACAGCTATCATCACAGCCTGTGTTTCTCTGGATAAGCCTATCGCTTATGGAGGCGGGAGTTGAGGGGTGCAGGTGAGGGTGTTGGTACTTCTTGTTTGCCAGCCCGTGCTCTGGAAAGGACTGGGGTCTGGCCATTCCCAGTCTGGTTGCGGCCCACTCATGGCACTGCTTCCCAGACTAGGCTTGCTTGCTGGTGAGGCTTTGTTCTCTCTGGCCCCAGTTCAAAAATGGTGCTCACTCACAGGGAGAGGCTGGGATCTTTTCTGAGACTAGTGATCTGTATTTTTGAAGGTTAACTGTTATATTTGGCATAGCAGTTATTCTGAGGAATATCAAGTGCTAGACGGTGGGGTAAGAAGGCTTTCTCAGCTTTTCCCTCAACTCTTTTTTTTTTTTTTTTTTTTTGAGACAGGATCTCACTACGTAACCCAGGCTGGCCTTGAACTCATGGCAATACTCTTGCCTCAGCCTCCTGAACACTGGGATTATGGATATGCACCATCACCAAAGGGCTCTTTCTCTCTACTCTGAAGGGTGTCTTAAGTAATTGCTGCAGTGAGATGTTCAACTGGTGTATTAGCCCATTTTCTGTTGCTGTAATGAAATATCTGAGGCTGGTTATTTATAATGGAAAGAGGTTTATTTACCTCACATTTCTGGATGCTTAGAGGCCTGAGTTTGGCATCTGATTGGCTCTGATGAGGGTTTTCTGACTCCATCAAAATCGACAACAGAATGGCGGGAGAGTACCTGAGAGGGAGAAATCACAGGGCAAGAACAGAAGCAAGAGAGATCCAGGCCCCAAGCTTGCTCTGTTTATAGCAACTTGATCTAGGGTCCCCAAGAGGATGGTATTAATTCCTTCCAAGCGTGATGCCCCAGAGATCTAGTATCTCCCATGAGGCTGCCCCTGTGAGAGAACCATCTCTCAGCTCTGCTACACTGAACACCTGACTTGCAGAGCCCGGGGCTTTGGGGACACAGCAAACCATACCCAACTGCAGCCAGCGGCTGTGAGTCACCTTCCGGTGGCTCCCATGCTGCTGTTCAGTCTGCAGTCAATGAGAAATTCTGCACATCCCGAGGATTCCCAAGCCATTTTCCCTCCACACAATGCTTACCTGGTTCTACTTTGTGCTGGCTTGAAATCTATAGTTTTAGTTTCTTTTCTTTTTATACAGATGTTCCCACAGAGAATTCAAATTGTCATAAATCAAGTAGTGCCTGAGGAGGACATTGCTATCCTCCTGCCTTGGCTTCTTAAAAGCAAAGAGGAATAGATACAAACCACCTTGCTGAGGCCTTAGGATGCACCTTAGCTTCTGGGGGAAGGGGTCCATGATGGAAAAACAAGTTTACATTGAAAGAGTTCTTTGAAAGAGTTCTGCTTCATTCTGGCCACAGAATGAAGTGCTGAGATCATCTGGAACCATTCTTAACGACTGCAGCAGAAACCATGTTTGATTTGGGCAGACCATGGCCTAGGCAAGTGAGCACAAAGTTAGCTCCGGAAAGCCACCTTCCCTCACCAGAGCACAACAGGGTCTGGGCTCTCCGCCCCAGGTGGAGATGTAATGAACACTTTCAGAACAGACACCATGTGCTGAGTGCTGTACTGAGCACTTTCTGTTCCTATTTCTCAGGGATGTGGACAATACCTGATCAGTGGATCTGGCCCTCTAGACATTATGTTACCCTGGAAGAATTATGTCTCATTCATGCTTTTTGTTTTTGCAGCATTGAGGATTAAACAGAGGTCCTTTTCACTGAGCTGTATCCCCGGCCTTTTTTGGATTTTTTATTTTGAGACAGAGTTTTGTTAAGTCATTAAATTACTCAGGGTAAACTCAAACGTGCCATCTTCCTGCCTTAGCCTCCCAAAATGCTGGGGTTACAGGCATTTACTACCATGCCTGACTCTCATTTATCTTTTTATTTTAGCACATAGTGGCCGGTTGTGGAGGGATGGAAGGAATAATTATAAGCATCCTCTTTCTGGCTCTTTTTTCGCCTCTTTCCTTCTTCTCCTTAAAAGCAGATGAGGAGGGAATTGAACTTTTTCATCCAGTCTGAAGAATTCATGGCAGGAACCAGAACTCAAGCAAAGTTACAAATTAATAAAGTGAATCTTTCTTTCTTCTGAGTTTCCCATGGGGTGTGAGGGGTAAGTGAGCCTTCCTTCCTCTCCACGGTGAAAAGCCTGGGAGGGGCAGGAGGACACAGGACAGATGAACAGGCAGTTGCTTCATTGGGAGCACCTAGAGGAGGTCAGGGACCAAGGTCTCCCTACCTCCCTCTCCTTGGCACCCAGACTGGGACCTGGGAGGAGGAATCAAATTCCAGTGGAGTCTTGGATGACCACCCTACCAGCATTTTCTTCCTCTTCTTTTCCTTCTCCTTTGCCCTTTTTTGGCAATGCTAGGGACTGAGCCCAGGGCCTCTGGCATGCTGTGTGAGCCCTCTGCCACTGTGGTAAACCCCCAACCCTGCCTTTCTTTACACTGTTTACACTTCAGGCAAAATAGGGTTGATGACTCTTCCTCTACCACTTCCATAGAATTATATCTTTCTTTAAATGAACAAATATTTTGGACATTTGAAGTAATAATTTGAATCCTCCACAAGAATAATTGGGAGTAATTAATTGGTAGGCAATTGATATTCCAATAAATAATAGTTAGAAATAATAAATAATAGTAGCCCCTTCCTAAAAAGTAAAAAAGGAGAAAAAAGAAAGAGCAATAGAGGGAAAAAGAACAGGCAGTTATGTGCATCTCTGAATAGGCTGAGCTCAGGGTTTGTTTGTTATTTTTAATGAAGAGGTCTGTGTGTCAAATTGAGCCTTTTCAAAAAAAAAAAAAAACAACAACTGTACTTTTTTAAAACATAAATTGCAGGAAGCACAGACTGCAGAAATTAATCACACTTCAAATGACTTATGTATTAATAATTTTTGAGTATTTTTCTATTATTATTAGAAACTAAATTAATAATAGCACAAGAAAAGGCAAAGGGTTCCCATATTTCCACAGTTCAAGGTCTTAATAGCCAAGTTTTGTCTTCAAAATGGCCTTTCCTGGGGGCAGGGGGCACAGCTGTAATCCTAGCTACTTGGGAAACTGAGGCAAGAAGACAGCAAGTTAAAAGCCTGGGCGACTTGGCAAAATTCTGTCTCAAAATTAAAATAGTTTTAAAAGGGGTTGGCACTGCGGATGTCGCTCAGTGGTAGAGTATTTCTGAGTTTGATCCCCAGTGCTGAACACACACACACACACCAAGTTTTCTTCTTCACCTTATAGAAGATTTAGTGAAAACATATCTAAGGGTGGTCTCTCTCTCACTACAAAGCCCAGATGATTTTAAGGCTGACCTTAAGCTGATGTGAAGTCATCTGTTTGGGTTCTGTGGTGCTGGGGGCTTCTCTGTACAGGGGAAATCCTCCTGCCTGCACAAAGATTTCAGCAGGAAAAGCGGAAGCAACACTGAACCAGGAGTCTGTCGATCCCAGGGACCACCTCCAGCCCACTGCCTCCACCTCTGTGCCTGCAGTGTCTATCAAGTGAGAATCCAGGAGCAGAGCCCCACTGTTTGTTTTTTCTTTATTTTTTTATATATAAATGATATCTGATTTTCTCTTTTGTCTGAAATTCTGCAAAGAGTATGTCTTAGCCTTTACTAAAGTTTTGCATTTTCATTTTGGGTTTAAATGTAAATGTCCATTACAGGAGAGCAGCATATTAATGCACTTTTAATTGTTTGAATAGGTAAATCTGTAAAATTTTACTTTACCTTATATTTATATTTTGGCTTGGGGAATTGAACCTGGGGCAATTTAATGTAAAATTTTAAATTGACTCTTATCATTGATAATATAAATTTACAAACAATGACTGATGGCTTATTGGTTTGGTTTTCTAAATCTTTCACAAGGTGAGAATTCTCAGGTAGCTACTGTTTGAATGGTCTGCAGAACACTTTGCATCATATTATAATTGCTCCACAATTGTGACGTGTAGTCACTAACTCTTCCATGTTTTCTCTTGGTTCTTGTGTGGAAGGATTTCAAAGTAAGCCTTTGAAGCTTAATTTCTTCCATGGAGCCACAGTTAGAAAACAAGATTATTGGATTGGCAGCTAAAGGAGTAACTTTTTTAAAAAGTGCTACAAACTACTGTGGATTATACTTTTTAATAGAAAAATTCCACATTGGGGCTCTTGCTATATTTTTCTTGGTATCTTGAAACTTCTAGGAATGAGGTATCTGGATTTTCCTGTTACGCTCAAGATAAGGGGTGTTTTGCAGTGTTCCATTGATCAAGGACACTACTTGTGACAACGTTGTGCTGCTGTTAGACATGGTTGGTCATCTGCCTCTACAGTGGTGCCGTTTGCCTTTTGGTCTCTTAGTGATGAAAACTTGGAGGGTGCTAGTTCATCAGTTTCCTAAGCTTCTGCTTCCTTCTCTGGTTAAAATGCTTAGCTCTGTTTGGTACTCTTTAGGATTGCTTGCTTTCCTGATTACTGATAATTAAGATACATCTGTTGAAGGTAAGTCATCTTAAGTCACAAAAACACATAGTCCTGGCATAAGGTATCCAAATACAATGCTTGCCTCTCTTGCTGCATGACCCAGGGAAACAAACACTGGCTCTGGAATTAAATTTGTATCCTTTCCTTACTTGAAGGACAAATCAAGCTACCTCCTGGAATTTCAGGTTTTGTCTTTGTGTAATGCTAAGGCAAATATCAACCTTGCGGGTTTGTTGTGATGTTTAGAACTAACGTGTCTGAAGTACAAAAACAACTTTTTAAAAAGCACATTCTGTGGCTAGACACTTTAGTTGTTTCTGTTGATTTGTTATTATAAATACTATTAGATCAAATTATCTCTGGGCAGAGAGATTTTCTCAAGCAAAGGCACTGAGGTCAACCTACCATACCCACTAGATATTTTCCTTTCGGTTACAGTGTGCGAGGATGTGGGAAAAAGTGAACATATTACAGGAAAATCCAGTTGTATGAAAGGCGTAAGTCAGAGTCTTTTTATGAACTATGAAGCCTTCATACCATGGTCTGTTCCATGACAGGGCCCACTCTGTGAGGATTACCTTTACCCTTGCTGTCCTCTCTTACAGGCTAGGAAATGGCTTTAACAGCAGTAGCAGCCCACACACCTCTGATTTCATGTTAGTTGTGGCTGTCTTTTTACTGGTCTTGCCATCCCTCTGTATACAGACCTGGCATTTATTCCTTTAAAGGAAACTACATAAAGCATGTGACTCTGTGCCCCCCCTCATGTGTCCCGTGAGGGGTGGAAGGAATTCACAGGATATTATGGTGTGTGTTTAGATGTCCCCTCAAGGCCTCACAATGGTCACCGGGGGTGGAGGTGCTTTTTAGAGGTGGCGGGTCTAGAATGTTTGATGCTGAGAGTGAGTGTGCGATTCTGGGATAAAGGGCGTGTGATCACTAAGTTAGTTTAGTGATGCTTTGCCACATTGCTGGGAAGGATTAAGGGTGCCCCACTGTGGGTGTGAGTGCTCCCCGTCCTAAAGGCAGGTAGCCTGGAAGGAATATAAGGGACAGAAAGAGGGTCCTTGCTTGTCACTTGCTGCTTGCTGCTTTGCTGTTTTTGCTGCCTTCTGTCTGCCATGAAATGTTTCTCCTCTTTGAAGTCCTGCCACGCCACACTGCCTTGGAGCCAGCCAATTACGGATTGAAACCGCTTCAAACTGTGTACTAAATAAACTTTTCCTCCTTTCACTTTGTGCGCTAGCTACTTTGTCTCAACAATGAAAAAAGTAACAAAAGTCACAGGGTGATGATGAAGGTGGACCTAGGATGTCAGTGGGTGATGGAACTGGAGAGCGCAGACTCTAGAATGGAGCAAACTAAGTGAAACAGGTCTGTGAACAACACAAAGCAAAGCAAAACCCCAACACTTACCAACTCCAGGGGAAACAGACATGCAGGAAAGGAAAAAAGAATGGAGGTGTAATACTTGGCTCAGTAATGAGTGGCATTATCATGATCAGTTAGGTCAATACTATAGCTTAACAAAATTAACCAGATCAAGTAGATAGGGGACTGAAGTGGTGGGGGAGGGAGAAAATACATTTCCAGGGTAAAAAATCAGTAAGGCAAAAATCTGAAAAATCAAGCAGCAGCAGTATAAGCATTTTACTAGAAATGTAAAACTAACTCCAAAAAGAACCTAAAAAGGTTGAAAGGACCTCTTTCTAAGGAATACAATGTTCTTTAAATTATTTACATACATAATTTTAATAAGATTAAAATGCTAGGAAGAAAAAAGTCAAATGAGAAATATTCATTACATTTCTTAAGTAAATATCTTTTTTAAAAGTAAACAAAACTCCTTTTAAAGATTGTGTTTTGTTTATGTGACATGAATTTTCTTTCCCTGTAAAAAATGACTATTTTCCTATCCCTAAAAATAATATAACTAAAAGCTTAATAAACTAATGTTGCATACTAATACTTTTGGTTTGTGCTTTAATATGTGCTTTGACTATAATAAAATGCATCCACTAAATGGCATTTTCATCTGTATCTGTACAACTTCTATCACAAAGAACAGATGACAGAACACTGCAGTGGCACATTCCCGTAACCCCAGTGAGTAGAGAGGCTGAAGCAGGAGGATCAGATGTTCCAGGCCAGCCTAGGTAACTTCAGCAGACCTTGTCTCCAAACAAAAATAATAACAAGGGTGGGGATATAGCCCAGTGGTGGAGCTTCCCAAAGTTCAATCTCCATACTGCAAAAACAACAATCCCCCCAAAAGGTGTCATCAATGAAGAGACATTTCTATTACTCCCGAAGGTTCCTTTCATCTCATCTCAGATTATCCTGACCATGTGCAATCCCTGCTCATTTTCTGTTATTTTATATTAGATTTGTCTTTTCTGGAGTTTTGTAAAAACATAGTAAAATATATAGTACATATGTTTTTGTGTCTGTTCTTTTCCTCATCTGTTTGAGTTTCATCACTGTTGCTTTGTGTATGTAGTATACCTTTCATTACTAAATTATGTTTCTTTGCATGACTAGAGCATAATCTATGGTAAAAGTTTTTGACAACTCTTGAGGACTCCCCCCCCCTTTTTTTAATTCCTTGAGTCTCTTAATTACAGGCACTTCCTGCCTGCCGGATAAACTCTCTCCATGGTCAATTATCAGAAAGGGAACAAGGAACTGAGAGGAGTCAGCTGCTTCTGGGTAGCCCAGCTCTGTTGCTTAGCAACAAACAGCATAACTGTATTAGTTTAGTGGATTCTGAACAAAAAGGTAATCATCTTTTATCCCCAGATAGATAGGAGACGATGTCATTCCAAGCAAAGTAGGGGAAGAATAAAAACCATGGAAATGGAAAGAAAACACGTCTTGTAAATAAAGACAGTGATACATCCTGAATTCACACCTTTAGGCCCCACCAAGTGTTCTTGTAACACCAAGGAATCCTCATTTATATTAATACAATGGGTTAAAGCAATAGTGTGCAAAAATCTTTTAAAATAAGTGATGCCAGAAATAATTTCAAGTCAGTATCAAACGTAACATTTATTAGTATTTCTAACCTTTCTTAGTATTACTACTGGGAAGAATCAATCAAAAATGAAAGAGAGATTGTGTCCCATCCCTATCCCCCTTCCAAATAACAGACAAGAATTCCAGTAGACGCTATTCTTAGCCATTTTCTGTAGCCAAAGTGACTGATTTACATTTGTTCACCGGATCTCTTAATCTCCAAAACAATGGCATCTGCTTTGTAGGCAAGGTTGCTGATCAAGGTTTTCCGTTTTTAACTTCTTCAAGACTTTTGCCAACTTGCTGCAATAACTTCCTTCTCATTATCGGTACCCACTCTCAGCACCCGGCAATGTATTCAGCAGAAAGCTTGGCTGAGAATCTTGGATTTAATGAGCTGAATATCCCCCAGCCATTTAATGCCAAGCATTTAACAATCAATCAGAGATCAGTTTTACTTGGTTTTACAGGATTGTGAGGGAGACAGAAACCCTTTGCCCTTGCTTTTCAGCTATTCCTAGAGCTGTCCTCATCTCTCCTGACAACAGATTTCTTGGTTTAAATCACGCCCCAAGGGAATGGATATGAAGCTGTGGTCAGGCAGTTTTCTGTCAGTGCTGGGCATTGGGTAAAAGACAGTTTTGCAGTTTCATTTATTGTAGGAGCCAAGATGATTGACAAATAATTGGGTTTACACTCCCCTGTTTTCTGGGATTATAGGATCAGTTCTCCCATCCATGTGTTTAATTGCAGGCTTTAAAAGACAAGAGACAGAGCAACACATCTTCTGAGCTGCATTTTTTTTCCAGTCTAATTTAAAATCTTCTGGTCTTTTTTCTGGTTTTGAGTTGTAAAAGACATTGATTGTGTGCAGAATTATGTGTGCTGTAAGAGCATGGCAAGACACATAAACAGGAAGGTAGGCTTTGCAAAAGAGCTTGCAAAATCACAACACATGCTGGGGTCCCCCACAATTAGTGACAACCTGACTGCTACCCAGGGCTGGCAAAGGCAACAGTCACTGTATGGAGCGGGTGTGATGACTTCTAAATGACTAAGTGCCCACAGTATTATACTCTGCATTGTGACATTTTGTGGCAGTGGTTTCTGCTCTGGGGAAATTTATCAGTTAAAAGAATTGACCTAATGAGAAAGTGTGACTGCACATTAACAAACTTGGGTTCAGAAGGGCCACTTTACGGCAGTTTACTGAAATTGATCCTTCTGTAAGACTTCTGAAAAATGTGTCCATGTCTACTACATGTTTTAAGTTATACTAAAGAACAGCCAGCTCTCTTTTGCTTAATTTTTAACTAAATAAGTATTCCTGAGCCATAGATGGTGAAGAAAGAAAAAATATCTAAAAGCTTTGGATCAGAGTGATGGTCCATAAAATTCAGATGTTGGATCAGTAGCAGCACTGAGGTTCTGTTGTTTTTCATCTCTTTTTTCTTTATCTTCCTGAGTTTTGGTTTCATTTTTCCTCTCTGTTTTGAGTTTCTGGTGAGAGGGTGAGATACTAACAAGGGTCAGACAAAACAAGAAGCAGCTCTGCAGCGGTAATAATGAAAACTGAATACTGCTGCACAAGTGAGATATACGCCCTTTATAGAGTGATAGGATGCTCTGACAGTGGTCAGGGCTGCTGATTACCACAGTGAGTTAGCAGATAATTGTTAAGCATCTTCTATGTCTAAATTATTAAACACCTTCTATGTTAAGTACCATTCATACCCATTTATGAGTCTAAGAAAATTTCTAGTAAAGAAAACTTGTTTCTCAAAGCATCTGGAGGGTCTTCTAAGAAGAGTTATTTTAGGGGCAGGGTATCCAAGGAAATCAAGGAGGTACATGTGCACTGGATCAAGTGTCATGAGCAATCTGAACAGACCTGGGAATGGCATGGGCCGGGGGGGTACTTTTCTTTTTAAAAGCCAAGTAACGAGGATTAGTAGTTACTAAGGATTTTCAACAATGCTGGGAGAGTACATGAACCTGCAGACCTACTCTTATTGGGGATGTGGCCTGGGATGACACTTAAGTAGTGCTAATGATGATTGTAAAGAAAGGAACTGTGTGTGAGAAAAGAGCGTGGAGGAAAAAACAAGTGGCCAGAGATAGGACTAGTACTGGGGAGCTGCAGGTGACACGGTGGGGGGAGGGGAAGATGGGGACTGTACCCTGACTGTCAGGAAGGTGGTGGAGGAGTTGATGGAGTGGAGCATGGTTGACTGGCACCTGGGCTGTGCTGTTCTAGCCCTCTAGTCCAGCAAGAGTGAAGGATGATGGTCACAACATACATACAGCTTTACTCTTCTCAGAGCCCAGCTAAGTTTGGTTCTCAGACCCCAATCAAAGATAGTAATGCTGAAGGCCCTAGAAAGGAAGAATGATAGTAAATCCTGCAGACACTCATTCCCAGTGTCTGCAGGCCCAGAGTGCAGGGTGGAATCCAGGAGGAAGGGAAGTGAGCAGCTGGGAGAAGAGAACCAAGGAGAGAACTTCTGGCTGCCTTCTCCTCTCTCCCTCTTCCTCACTACTTTTTCTGTCCTTTCCTCTTCTTTGATCGCTCACTGAGTGATCAAGCAATGAGGCAAGAGAGTGTGGGAAGGCAGTTATGACTAGGTGCCAGTATTATTTCTGTAGTTTGCAAAGATCCAAAACTTTAAAAATTTTTTTTTTGTTATTTTGAAGGTAGTAAAATACAACAGAATAAGATGGAACAAAGCCAATTGAGACAGTGAAATTGGTACAGAACTTCACAGCACATTACCAGGATAACAGTAATAGGTACCATAGTATATCTCCTTTTCTTCACAATAGTTGTTCTTTCAATCATGTATAGCAAAATCAAAGGAAATACAGAACATTATAGAACTTATCAAAACAGAATATTGAATAGAGCAATACCATTAATCAGAACAAAGCAAAACAGTGATAAAAATATTTTCCTTCAAAGAGATGGTAGATGGAAATCCTCCTTATTTGCTATATTGCATATGGTCAACCTCCCAAGAGTTGCTCAGATCTCTGGCTCCCACTTGCTATGGGGAGTGGGGTGGGTAGTGGGTGGGATATTTGATTCTCAGCCCTCATGCCAGTAGGCTCACAGCTGCTTACCAGGGCGGCAAGTTGGTTGCTTGGCTTCCCAGTGCCCTAAGTTCCAACATAGTGTGGGTCTCAGGAGACACTGCTGGTTCTCACCCTGGGGTGGCCAAGCTTGCCAGGCCATAGCCACTTACCAGGGCAGTGAGCTGGTTGTTTGGTTTCCCAGCACCCTAAGTTCCAACATGGTGCAAAGATCCAAAACTTTTACCCAACTCGTTGGATACATCCACATTCACAAACACACATACATTTCCAGTAATTACTCTGCATGAAAGTAAGTCTATATGCCAAATAATCTTTCTTTTTCAGAGGCTGTTAGGGAAAGTGACATTCTAGACTCAGATTTTGGGAAGACTATGCCACCAAAGATAAGTCCTCTTCCCTGTAAAGATTTTATTCACAAATACAGAGTTCTACACATGATAGGAAAACTACACAAAAGGAAATTATATCATCGATGAAAATGGCCTCATATGGGGGCACAAGGTCCTTTTTCAAATATGAATTAGTAAAAAATAAACAAAAGACTGGGAATATAGCTCAGTGGCACAGCACTTGCCTGGCAAGCACGAGGTCCTGAGTTCAACTCCCAGCACCAAAAAACAAAAAAGTCTTCAGTTAGGGGCTGGGGATTTAGCTCAGCTGATAAGTGCAAGGTTGTGAGTTTGATCCCTGGTACCAAAAAAAAAAAAAAAAAAAAAAGTAACTTACAAAAGTAAGGTCTCTGTATTCCCTTTTCAGAGAGGACAACTGGTGCTATTCTGATCAGAGTGTGGCCGTGGTGGCCAGAACTAAGTTTGCAGAAGCAATGAGCTGAGAATCAAGGGCAGTGTTGGATTGCACAGGAAGGGTAGTGACTAGGCACACACCCACAGCACCAGCACATGGCTTACACACCTCCATGCATTTCTAAGTACACAGTATTCATCCTGCCAAGAGGGAATCTCGGAAGTGGGATGCATATGGGGATGCTTTAGTTTTAGGGAAAAAGTCAAGCAGATGCTTTGACTAGAAAGAAGCCTGCTGAAGTTTGATGGAGAATTCATTCCCAGCGCTGTGATGTGGACAGGAGAGTGGCAGTAACCCTCCTTAGAGATGTAAGGAATTGGAGAGGCTGTGATCTCTGCCTTTTCAGCAAAGGAGATGCTGACTAGGCTTGGGTCTTCTTCAATAAGCAGACATGACAGTTCAACATATTTGTGGAAATTCTTACATAAAATCACTTAACAAGTACTTTGGGTTTTGAAACAAAGTGTCAACATAGGTCCTTGGTCGGCTCCTAGGATTGTTGTTACTGCCAACAATGAAGCAAATTAAGTGAGCATCTTGAAAAGAAAAGTAAATATAACAATTGAAGGAGTGTGTGTGTGTGTGTGTGTGTATTTGGGGGATCAAACACAGGGCCATCACTCTAAGCTATATCTCCAGCCTTTTTGTTTATTTGACGTATTTTTTTGGTTTTGGGTTTTTTGTTTTTGTTTTTTTTTTTTGTACTGGAGATCAAACTCACAAGCTCTCATTTGCCAGGCAAGTGCTTGTGCTGATCTAAATCCCTGGCCCTTGTATCTCCAGACTTTTAAAATATTTTATTTTGAGGCAGGGTCTCAGTAAGTCACTAAATTGCCCAGATTGAGCTTAAACTTTTCATACTCCTGCCTCAGCCTTCCAGAGTGGTTGGATTACAGGCACGCAATGCCACACTGGCTAAGATCTTCTTTCTTATGCTTCAGTAGAAAGAATTCAGCACTCAGCCATAAATTTTGTTCATTTGAACACTACCCATCAGCATTATGGTGAGTCTTCAAGCGGTCCCTTGGTCAGAGAGCTATTTATTCCCCACTGTGTTGTGTTAGATTTTGACCCTTCTTAGTGTCCTTATAATTTCTGTTATTTCCAATACCATGTTTTTCAAATCCCTTTTCCTTTACCTCCTGACTGTGTTACCATGGAAAGTTGATAGACCTTGAGTTTCTGTTTCCTCATCCATAAAATGGGATAACAACACCTGTTTCAGATGCAGAACAATTTTCAATAGCTTCTCCATAACAGGCCCTTGATAATGGTGGTTTCGTCCTCTCCTTTCCCTCTTCTTCCTGTCTTCCACCCACAGGGCCTGCTATCTCTCCTTACAGAATAACACCTGTACTCCACAGTGCATGGTTTTATTTCTCTCTTTAGCCACAGACAGAAAAAAAGAAAACCCATAATGGGAACAATCATGTGAATTAGAGGCTTTGTGCTGTCTCCTGTTGCCAGCAATTCAGATTCTCTAGGGACTATGCTGAATAGGAACCATGTCAAAATGAGGAGCTCCACAATCCACTAGATGACAGCATTTCACATTCAAATGATAACGGTTCCGCCTGCAGCACACAAAGGAGTGATCATATGAATGTGGAGGTCTAGAGTGAATTTTCTACTGCTCTGACAGAGGACTAACATGTAGAATATAAAAAAACTGAAAAAAATTAAACTACCCAAAATTAAAGACCCAGTCAAGAAATGGGCTAGAGAAACAGACACTTCACAGAGAAAGAAATACAAATAGCAAATATATATATGAGAAAATGTTCAGCTTCTCTGGCCACTAAAGAAATGCAAACTAAAACAATGTTCAGATTCCATCTTACTCTGGAAAGAAAGTCAGTCACTAGGAAATCAAATAATAACAAATGGCGGCAAGGCAGTGGTAAAGAAGGGACATTTCTTCATTTTTATTGGGAATGCAAACTAGTATAACCATTATGGATAACAGTATGGAGATTTCTCAAGGAATTGAAATTAGAAATTCCATATGGTCCAGCAATCCTCCTGCTAGATATCTTCCCCAAAGAGTTTAAATCATTGGACTACAGTGATACATGCATACCAATGTTCATAGCAGCACAATTTGTAATACCTAAATCCTAGAACCAGCCTATATACCCAACAATAGATGACTGAATAAAGAAAATGTGGTATCTGTGTATAATGGAATACTACTCAGCTATAAAAAATGACAAATTTGAGGCATTTGTAGGACAATGGATGCACCTGGAAAACACAATGTTGAATGGAAATGAATTGCACACACAAACTTGAATGCCATATGGTATCCCTCATTTGAGTGAGGCAAAGTATAAACAAAGAAAATGATAAAAGATGGATAGAAAGGGTCAAGGGACAGATCTCATCCACTAGTGAAATGGTCCAAAGGAACAAGGAGAGGGGCAAAGGGAAGGTGGAGGGGAAATGAAATGAATAAAGATATACTATGTACAAGAACCTAAAAACCCCATCAATGTAAGCCATTCGTTGTAGTCAGGGGTTGTGCAGAGAACAATTAAAATCAGGACACAGAATTTATTATTTATGATGGTCACCCATAGTTAACACAAGAAAGTGCAGAAAATTATCCACAACACTAAAGATCTAGGATATTCAGCCAAGGGCCTGAATCTCACAACAATGACCTACATGAGTCCAGATGAAGACCTAGAGCCCATGACAATGCCTCCCATGAGTCCAACTGGAGGTCTAGAGCCCAGGAGAATGACTGACGCCAGTCTGTTTCACGGATCTGTGCTGGGAAGGCCCAAAAGTCAGTGGTGGAAGCTAGAAAGTCTATGCCAGCAGGGTGAAGGAGCTGTACTAGTAGGTTGAGGGTTCTACACTGGAGCCAAGGTCATGCTCAAAACAAAAACCAGGGTTGTCCTGAAAAATGGATGGCATGTTGCCATCCTCAGCAACATGGAGGCCCCAAGCTCCTCTGACGATAAGAACAGTTGAGTACATGCCAGAAAGCCAGCATGACAAGTTTGTCCTGGAGATTAAATGGCACACATCTTCTCCTCCAGAGCCAGGAAGGGATGCTCAGTGTAAGGAGCAGAGCTTCTCCAGGAGAACCAACAGCTCAATCAGCAACACTTAGAGAAATGCACAACACCTCTCTTCTGTTCCACACCTCTATTTATGCTGGCAACTTTCCTCAGGTAGAACATCTATGCTCAGCACCATGCTGATTTAATTTAGTTTATGTTAGGTTGACCACCAGTTTTTAATCCATAACACCATTATAAGCCATAATGTGCTGAGACAAATAGTACCAATAGGTATGAGAAAAAGTGATTGAGGAATCAGAGAGAGGGGAAGAAAGTGGAAGGAGATAAAAAAAAAAGAAAACCAAGCTGTAGTATGTACATATAACCACTCCCCAAGATGATTTTAAACTGTATGAATTACAAACATGTATTAATAAAATGAAAAAAGTACCCCAAAATTAATTTTTTTACAAAAGATTTATTTCTCTAAATGAAGGCAATTTCAGAAACCAGTATTTAAATTGAGACATACCCAGTCAGGAAACATTAAGCCATGAACACTTTAGCATGAATACTTCTATCAGGATATTGAACTTGGTCTCCAGCCCCCTTCACGGAGGGGCAGAAGGATCTTGGTGGCTTCAAATGAAAGGAACCTGAGAACTGAGTGATTGTCCAGTTGTTGTTAGGAAGAAAGAGCTGAGATCAGTAGGAAGGCACTAGGCACTTGGCAGGAAACTACTCTGGGAGAGTGACTGGGGAGCAAAGGCTCAGGGCAAAGTATGCAAGGCGGTGATGTAGCTTAGAGTGTACCCTGACTGTTCCCCAGGGAAGATCCTTATCTCTGCATCTGACATTCTCACTTTAAACACACCCAGAGCAGTTGGGAGACCTGGAGCATGGTTCTCACAGTGGAGTGAGTTGGATGGGTCTGGCTGAGGATTATCAATGGGCTCTTTGGCTGCCAGCGTGGTATCCCCTGGCACAGGTCCAATTGTTCCTGCCAAGAGTCATAAATCAGCAGTTTTAACCTGTTGCTGTGAGGACTACACAGTTTTTTTTCCTATAGTGCCTTTAGCCCCCAGCTGAGCTCTTGGCTAATTAGGCTCAGTGGAGCCAGAAAACTGCCTGTTAGTGATTGTCTTCTCTGAAAGACATATCTGGAACACACCACTCTGATGTGGCTGCATCTGAGATTTTAACTTTTGATGTTTGCTGTCTAGTCTGAGCCTAAAGTATTCAAAACCTAGTTTGAATACCTGTATTTGGAAAAAAATACATTGCAAAGGATATGATGAGGTGATGCTTATACCATGAAGAATGAGCTCATACTTGTCCTCAAGCACTTTCAATCCAGTTGGGATTATAGAGCACAAATAAAGTGAATTAATTAATTTAAAAGCATTCATAATAAATAGTAAGTAGTGTACAAAATGAATTGGTAATAGAGTACATACATGGAACTGTAAAAGGGCAGGGAGGGTTGCATGAAAGAATTATCATATTAGTGAGATTTTGCAGGGCAGATAGCAATAGATAGAAGAGAAACAAGGATTTCACAAGCTTCTAGAGAGAATGAAGTGGTCACATACAGTGAATCAGGATCCAGAATGACTTGAGATTTCCTGATAGTTTGAAGACGAAAACAGACATCCTTTAAAATGATAATTTCTTTAAACCAGCATAATTTCTAATGGAAAATCTAATAAAAATAAGATACTGTGCACAATGGTTAAAAAATTATAAAATATATAATGATCAAGTTAACTAAGAATATACAAACCCTGTATAGAAATCATCTGAGTAAATGGAGATGTAGTCCCTAACCATAGATGATATGACCTAATATGAAACCTATGCATTCATTTTAATCACAATAAAATTCCAGATCTTTAAAATAATATGAGATTAAAAGATCCAAGAACATATCAATCAGTAATACATGTAGATTAAATGTAAGTGGATGAAGAAAATAGATCATGCTAACACTAATTAAGAGAAAGTAAGAAGAGCTGTATTGATTTCAGAGAGAAGACTTCAAAGCAAGGAAAGTTATCAAGGATAAAGCAGAGCATTACATAATGAAAAAGGAGTCAGTTCTTCAAGAAGCTGGAACAACCCTTAGCATGCATGGTTTAACAACCATATGAGGCAAAAAGTAATAGAACAGCAAAAAGAAATACATCAATTCACATCGTGGATGCAGACTTCAATAGCCTTCTATCAAAATGAACAAACTCAGCAGAAACAAACTCAGAAAATACATAGTTGAACACTACAATGCTATCAGTCAAATGAATATAATTGACATCTATAGATTACTTTATCCAGCACATGCTTCTGAAGCCCACATAGAATACTCATCTAAATAGATCACATTCTGGACTATAAAACACACCTTTACAAATGTATAAGAATGTAACAAGCACTTTTTACTTTATGTAGTATCTGTTCTCAGACTCAGTAAAGTTATACTAGAAATTAATAGCAGAAAGATAACTGGAAGCTAGGTGTGGTGGCACATGCCTATAATTCCAGGCTTGGGAGGCTGAGACAAAAGGATCATCATGAGTTTAAGGCCAGCCTGGGCTACATAGTTGAGATCAAGTCCAGCCTAAACTACTTAGTGACTGAGGTCCTTTCTTAAAAAACCAAAAAGAAAAAGAAAAGAAAGAAACAAAGAGATAACTGGAAAATATCAAATACCTCGAGATTAAAAAACACAAATAATTCATTAATCACAAAAGAAACCCCATAGGAGATTCAAAAGTACCTTCAAATAAGCAAAAATAAAACAACAAAAATTCATGAGATATAGCAAAAAGAACTGCTTCCTGGGAAATTTATAGCACTGAAAAGCACATACCTAAAAATATGAAAGGTGTGAAATCAGTAATCTAAGTTTCCACCTTAGAGGAAAAAAAAGAAGAGCAAATTGAATCCAAATTAGAAGAAATCATCAGAGCAGAAATCAATGAAACTGAAAATAGAAGAGCAATAGATTAAAATCAATGAACTCAAAAACTGGTTCTTTGAAAAAGCTCAAAAAAGTTAAAAAGCCTCTACTCAAGTTTACTAAGAAACAAAGAGCACATATATTACTAATATTAGAAATGACAGTAAGGGACATCATTACAGATCACATGAACTTTAACAAGATAATAAAAGACTGTTATGAGCAACGCTATACAAACAAATTTGATAATTTCTTGACATATGTAATTTGCCAAAGCTTACACCAGAAAAAATTTCTATCTGTGTAGTACTAAATAAATTGAAAAGATGATTAATAATCTCCCAGAACAGAAAGCACCAAGCCCAGATGGGCTCACCAGTGAATTCTACCAAACATTCAAGAAAGAAGTAGAGTAACCTCCTCAATGTCTTTCAGATGTTAAAGCCAGGGGAATATCTTCTGACTCATTTTATGAGGCTGGAATTACCCTAATACCAAAATAGAACAAAGATATTACAAGAAAAAATAATTATAGACCAGTATCTCTCATAAACGTACATTACTATCGCTTTGTAGTTTGAAATCAGGAAGCATGAACCCATATCAATTTTAGTATTAGCCTGTCCCTTTCTACCAAAAATAAAGGAGATTGTTGTTTTAATAACCATTGTACTGAATATGTAAGTCAATTTGGATAATAGTGTCCTCTTTGCATTGTTGGAATTTTTTTTTCTTTAAAACTTGTTCCATCTCTTTATTTATTATAGGTCTAGTTTCAGTTTTTACTTCTTGAATCACTGCTGATGGTTTGTGTGTTTCTAGGATTTTTGCTGTTTCATCTAATGTATTTGGGGTTATCTAGTGTGTTGGCATACAGTTATTCAGAGTATAACCATATAATATTTTTCAATTTCTGTAAAGTCAGTAGTAATGTTTCCATTTTCAACAGTAACTTGAGTTAATCCCACATTTTTTCTTGATTAGTTGTCTTTAATTACTTTTTTCAACACCCAAAGGTAAAAGAAGAGTGGTTTTGAGACGTTTCAGTCTGTAATTGGTTAGCTCCAGGGCAGGTCCTGTGGTGTGACAGACAGGCATCACAGAGAAGAAACAGCTCGTGGTAGGAAGAAGGTACCAAAACAAGCAAGAGAAGACTACAGCTCTCTTTAACACTTGTATCTTACCCAGGTTACTTAGGGCAGGTAATACTCACACCCCTCATCCTGGTGTCCTTGAGTCTAGCGTTGCACCAGGTTTCAACCCCAGCATCACACACTCTAGATTCAGCCACCTCTGAAAAGCCCCACTATGACTGCATGAGGCTTTGGGAAAACATCTAGACACAAGTCATGGCATCATTCTACCTATATTTTGTCAGTTTGTTGTTTTCCTCAAAGAAGCTGGGTCATGTTGATCCTCTTATCTTAGTTCCTTTCTCATTTTAATTTATTTTCTTGCTTTTCCCTGTTTTAGTTTAGGCTAATTTTTTTAAGGTTGAATGATCAGATTACTGACAAGATTTTTTGAGACTTTCTTTAATACAGGCATTTAGGGCTATAAATTGTTCTCAATGAACTGTTTTTGCTGTATCCTATGTTTTTGTATGTTATGTTTCTATTTTTATTCATTTCTACATAATTTATAATTTTCCTTGTGATTTTTTTCTTTTACCCATTGGTTATTTAGGAATGTTTTCTTTAATTTCTACATATTTGTGGATTTTACAAATCTTCTGTTACTAATTTAAAATTTCATCATATTGTGATCATAGAACATAGTTTGTATTATTCCAATTTTTAAAATTTCTTGAGATTTATTTTGTGAACCTGAAAAATTAGTGTGATCTGGTCAGTGTTCCATATAACTTCAGAAGAATGTTTCCTCTGTTATCTTGGATGTATAGTATCAATATAAGGAAAAATGTGAATGGGGACAAAATTAAAGAGTTACAAATTTCAGACCTAAAGATGGTAGAAATTAACCAGTCATAAAATGAATCCATATACAAATAGAGCTGACTGAAGTGTACTGTGAGCCAATGCATCATAAAAGCTAACTTTTCACTGTCAATTTTGCAGAAATCTACCAGGAAGTAGATAGATTTTTGAACTTGTTTTGAGGTTTTGTTGCCATGATTATTGTTTTATTTTGTTTCTTTTGGGTGCTGAGGTTTGAACCTAGCAAATGCTCTACCATTGAGTTACCTCTTCAGCCTTCTAAATCCTTTAAAAATTTTTTATTATTTTATTTTCATTTTTTTATCTCCTCTTCCTTTCCTTTCCTTTCCTTTCCTTTCCTTTCCTTTCCTTTCCTTTCCTTTCCTTTCCTTTCCTTTCCTTTCCTTTCCTTTCCTTCCCTTCCCTTCCCTTCCCTTCCCTTCCCTTCCCTTTTCTTTTTTAAAAAGTCATACAATGCAGATAAAATTGTAGGCTCATTAGTTCCCTGTTTGTGTTAAAACAATAGAATAATGCTCACCCCAAGATGTCTGTATCTGAATCACCACACCAATTGTAACCTATGCATATGTTAGTTGATATGGCAAAGAGGCTTTAATGTTGGCTTTGAGTTAATGATTTTGAGATAGGGAGGTTATTCTAGATTATACTGTCATGTAAAGGTTCTTTTAAGAGGGGCACAGGAGAGTCAAGGAAAGAGGTTGAAGTGATGTGTTTTTTGGTGTGGACGAAGGGTTCTCCAGCTAAGGAACATAAGCAAATTCAGAAACCTGGAAAAATGTAAAGGAGTGGATTCCCCTTAGTCTCAAAAAGGAATGAAGCTCTGTTAACACTTTGATTTTAGCCCATATGACCCTTCTCTGACGTCTGACCTTCAAAACTGGAAGGCAATACATTTGTGTTGTTTTAAGTTGCTAAATGTTTGGTAATTTGTTACAGCAGAAAGAGGAAACTAATGTAGGAATACATCGCTTCATTTTGTAATTTGTAATTTGCTTTACTTCAATTGTTTAATAAAAGGGAGTGAAAGTTAAATATCGCCACCCTGGTGTCAGATGACTTGAATCCAAACTCCATTGAGTAGCACAATGAATTGAGTAAATTGCTTCTTTGGATTTCAAATTACACTTTTTACAAAATAGAGATAACTATATATTATAATCTCATAGGATTATTATAGGGGTTAAATGAATTAATGCAGGTAACCCATTAGAACACTGCCGAGCACACAGTAAAACACAATACATTTTGGCTCATTGATATATGTGTAGGTGACATACTTCAGAAGATTCTAGAGCTAAAGAGTGCAATTTGAGAATTTTATGTTGCTGCATCTGGGCTTCTACTGCCAAAACCATATTAAAATCGGTACAGTGGGTTTTTTGAACACTTACACTCCAACTCACTGGCTGAAGAGCGTTCCACAGCGCTCAGGAACCAAGCTCACCAGCAGCTGCCCATGCTCCCTTGGGAAGGCTTCTTTCTTTGTTCCTCTTTCATTTTCTGAAGAGACCATCAGAACACTTGTGCCATCTGGTTTTGCTAGTTCTTTAAGCCGGGTTTCATTTCTGTTTCAAATACTCCAGGTTAAGTTCAAAACTGTTTCAAAACCAACATGGGTAGGCAGTTCCTGGTTTGCCTGAGAGTGACATTTCTGGTGACTTCCTCCATCCCCTACCTAAGCTGCAGCATGTGTAGGATTTTTATTTAAGAGTCTCAGTTTCAAAGAGCCTCCAAGTTGAAGCAGGGGAGGGTGATCATTAACAAAGATGGCATTTGGAGCGCTACCTACAGCTAGAGTGTGCAAGGACTGTATCTGAACATCAAAACTGTGTGAAGCAGGCATTTTCAAGGCCAAGCTTAGTGTTTTAGGGGAAGAGAAATCGCCTCATCCCAGGTCACACAGATTTATGTTTATGTTCCTTTTTAAGAGTTTTATAGCTTTAACTTATGTCGTTGGTCACTCATAAGTTAATTTTTATATATGATAGGAGATATAGGTTCAAATTTATTATTCTTGTTTTTTTCCATCTGGATATCAAGTTGTCACAGAGCTATTTGTTGAAGACTATTCTCCCCACTGAACTATCTGAGCACACTTGTCAAAATTCAATTGACCAAGCTGGGTGTGGTGGCTCACGCCTGTAATCCCAGCACTCAGGAGGCTGAGGCAGGAGAATAATTGCAAGATCAAGACTAGCCTAGGCTACAAAGTGAGCTCAAGGCCAACCTGAACTGCACAGAGAGACCCTGTCTCAAAAAGACAAAAAAAAAAAAAAAAAAGAAAGAAAGAAATTGACCATAAATATGGGATTTGTTTTTGAATTCTCAATTCTTTTTAACTAATGTATAAGTTTTTCCTTATGGAAATATCACACAATCTTATTTATTGTAGCTTTTGAGCAAATTTTGAAACTGGGAACTGTGAGTTCTACTTTGTTCTCTTTCAAGATTGGTTATTTTGCCTCCTTTGCATTTCTGTATGAATTTTAGGATCATCTTGTCAGCTTTTGAAAATTAAAAAAAAAGCAGATAGGGTTTTTATTGGGATTGCGTTATTCTGTATATCAATTTAAGATATATCTCTCTCTTAACAATATTAAATCTCCAGTTCATGAACACAGGATACTGTTCCACTTATACAGGCCTTTTTTTTTTTTTTTTATTTTAGCAACGTCCTACAGGTTTTGGTGTATGTATTTTGTACTTTATTAAATTTATCTGAAGCATATATTTTAAACTATTTTATTAATCTTTTTTGCTTCTATTGTCTTTGTTTTGAGTTGGGAGCCTTACTGTGTTGCTGAAGTTGGCTCCAAACATCTGCACTCAAGTGATCTTCCTGCCTCAAATTCTCAAGTAGCTGGAAGTGGGGGCAGCATGGCTGAGTAGAGGAGGAGTTGTGTTGGTGAGACTCAGAGAAGATGAGCTAAAAACAGGGAATTGGAAGAAGAGGTGGGACATCCACCTAGATCAAAATATCAGTTTGAAAGGAGAGACTCGTAGATCAACCAAGTAGCTAGAACAAAAGGTACAAGCCACTGTGTCCAGTTTTACCCAAAAAATTTTTATCTGCTATTATAAATTGAATTATTTTCTTATTTTCACTTTCAGATTATTCCTTGCTAGTGACTATGAATACAGTTGACATTCATTTATTGATTTTGTATCCCACAACCTTGCCAAACTTATTTAGTAGCTTTAATGGATTTTTATAGATTCCTTAGGACTTGCCATATACAAAATCAATTAATCTGTGGATAGTGATGGGGTTTTTATTTCCATTTTAGATGTTTTTCTTTTACTTGCCTAATTACACTGACAAAATCTTTCAGCATACTGTTAACTAGCAGTTTTGAGGGTATCCTTGTCTTTTTGCTGATTTTAGAGGAAAAGCTTTCATTCATACACCATGAAGTGTGAGGTTATCTGTGGGCTTCTTATAAATGCCTTTTATTTTTATTGAATTGATAAAGTTCTCTTCAAGTACTAATTTGGTAAGATTTTTATTTTAAAGAGGAAAAAAGCATAGAAAAATTAGAAAGCAAACAAACAGAAAAACAACAACAATAAAAGCCAAAAGATGACAACAACAATTTTGCATGCTTGTTTGTAGCTGGTAACCTGAGCAACTATTTTGAAGATAACAGTATATAATATAACAACCATTTTAAAATTCCCATCATCTTATTTTGAAATCCTGTATCATTATTTTGTTGTTGCTGTTGTTGTTTTAATCATGAAAGGGTATTGTATCTTTTTTTTAAAAACTGTTCTAGAAATATTTTTATTTAGCTACTTCCTGAGCCTGCTGGCCACATGGAGAGCACACCCAGCAAGCCCAGCAAGTCGGCCTGCTGGTTGGGACTTCATGTGTATGAACTCAGAAAGTTTATTTTGTGCTGGGTCACGAAGTCATATCTGGATGAAGCACCAGAAGAGCACTGAGTATTTTTCCAATAATACATTTTCTTCTGTTACGCACTTGAAAGTCATTAAAAATAACTAGTATTGAGATGCTTTCATTACAGAGGTTTTTTTTTTTTTTAAGGGTATTGTATCTTGACAAATGCTTTTTCTGCATCTCCTGAAATGGTCATATGTTTGTGGTGGATTAACTAGTAGTCAACTTGTAACACCCAGCTGAATTGAGTCAGTGTGGTTCTGGGTGTAGAAGGTTTACCTGAGGATTGTTGCCAATGGTGTAAAAAGAGAACTGCAGGGGAAGATGGCGTGCTGTTGATTTTCCTGGAGAACCTTGTCATGCTGATTTTCTTGATATGAACTCAACTATTCTCATCATCAGAGGAGCTTGGGTCCTCACCATCATTGAGGATGGCTGTGGTTCTCTTTGGAGGAGCTCTGGTCCTTACTTTGAGTGTTGCTTCCTGACTCCAGTGCAGATTCCCCAGCCTGCTGCACAGATCCTCATCCTCCCGGTACAGACTTTCTAGCTTCCACCCACTGACTTTTGGGCCTTCCCAGTGCAGATTTTTGCTACAGACTTGCATAAGACATTGTCATAGGTTCTAGATCTCCAACTGGACCTGTGGAGGACATTGCCATGGGCTCAAGATCTTCAGCTGGACTCCTGTAGGACATTGCTATGGAATCCAGACCCTCAGCTAGATTCTTTGGGTCTCTAGTATATGGACAGATCTCTCACACACTTTTGCACTTGACTTTTTGGGTAAATATTATAAAATAATCATATAAATTATGTGCCTTGTCTTAAATACATTCCCTCATAAACCCTAGCTACAACATGATTTTATCTTTTATTGCATTAATATAGTTTATTACACTGAGTGATTTTCATATGTTAAATCAACCTACAATTTCTCATAGAAATTTCCATCTATCATGTACAACTTCATTTTACAATGGCTTCCATGGGTGCTAGAGTCACGCAACGATAAAACTTGCCCAGATGGTGATGGCTATCCTGACTGTGTGATCACTTAATATCACTTTGCTAGATTCTCAGTTTGGACCAGAGCTCAGAAATATGCCTGCAGAGCTGCTTTAAAAATGATGTATGGGTTTGGTGGAGGCAGATTCAGAATTCTAGATGTATGTGCAGTAATTCTCCTGTAGGAGCTTGTCAGAAGTTCTATATGGTTTGTTTTCCTACTACATATAACCCTAACACCATGAAATCTGCTGTGGTTCTACAGCCTGTATATGCTCTGTTCCCACTAAGCGCTATCAGTCTTCCAGGTTTCTGGATTACAAGGTTGTAGCTGTATTATAAGAAAATAAGTTTTTCCTCATGAACTTACTAAGCATTGTGCAGCTTTTTTAGTAGGGCAAGGTACAGAGTGCTATATTTTGTTCTTTATTTTGGAGAAGATACCCTGGATGCCCCAGATTTCTGGACTTGTAAAAACATTCTGAATGTGATTGTTTTGTGAATCCATTAAGGGTTGATCTTACTTTCTCTGTAGCATAAGTTTTTCTTAAATTATCTAGAGTACCTTTTTAAAAATCAGATCCAATTAACATGATCTTACTAACATAGTGAATCCATGTGATAATCTGTGAAATGTCCAGATAGTCCATTCCCCTTCAAATTCTGTTACCATGGAGGACAGAAAAATTAACACATGGAAGAAGACTGATTGTTTCCTGCTATTCATCCTTTGTGAATGTGAGCTGCTTTTTGTTCTCTTTATTGATAAGCATGTGAAAGAATATATCGGTCATTCTCATAGTTGTCTACTATGTGCCCAGGGCTCTGAATCTGCTCTAACAAGTACATCACATCTGGTACAGCAGAGGCAACTAGAATTATAAGTTGGTTAGGTCTGTGGTGATAATTCACTGACACCTCCCAGGATCTATCTGGCTTTTGCAGAGTTCAGACTAGTGAATTAGGTGAGAATCATCAATGTTGTACCATCCTTTCCAGGTCTTTGAGGATGGTATTAATCTGTTAATCTCTGCAGACATGTTTGGATTTCAAACTAATTAAATAAGGAAATAGAGTACTAACCATATATTCTATAACATTCTTCCTTCTCTATGACACTTATGCTCCCTTAGAATCTGAGCATAACTGAGCATTCTTTGTCTCCAGTTATTGACAGGTGTTTGCCTTTTTCTTCTCTTTTAGTTTTTCATTTTTTCTCCTTCCTTCCTTCCTTCCTTCCTTCCTTCCTTCCTTCCTTCCTTCCTTCCTTCCTTCCTTCCTCCCTTCCTTCCTTCCATCCATAAGGACCATGTGTAACTATAATACAAATATGATGTCTTTTAAAAACATTATAGTTGTGGTCATCATCTCAAATGACAGGATCATGCTTGACTTTCTTCTAAGACTTTAAAATCTGTCTTTCCTAATAGCCCCGAATGGACATGCCTCACAGCACCCAACATTAACCTTAATATTTTGATGCTATGACTCCTTTCTCAGACGGTTCCTCTTATTTCAATCACATCAACCACTTGGGTCTTTAATGGTCAGAAAATAAGATAAGGCTATGAAAAATGTCATAAAGTGAAAAATCACCCGTGCAAACTCAGGAAGCAATAACATATTTTTAAATCTGTATTAAGCTATAAATGTGTATGGTTGACTATGGCTATCACAGGAAGGAGTGTGTAGTTCTGGTACAATCAGGACTTTCGTAATGTCAGTGCTCTGTGGTTCCTTTAACTGTTAACCTTTCTCACTTTAACCTCTTTACTGATTTTGCTCATTTGATAGTAAACTTAAGAGAAAACAATGTAAATTAGTCTAAGCCTTATTTGTACCAAGCTTCAAAACTGAACTGACCTCCAGTGGATAGCTTAACTCAATAGGAGAAAAGTTCTTGGCCTCAATGTGGGAAATGAAAACAGGAAAAGTAGTAGGATACTTATTTATAGCTATCAGATAAGGAATGATAGAAAAGTTTGTCAATATCCACTATGATCAAGGTACTGGGGACTCTAATTTGCTACTGCTTTGAGGGAAATGAGTGCCTCAGAGAGCAATTTGGCAGTTCCAACTAGAGCTGATGACGTACATACTCTGTAGCTCAAATATGCCATTCCCTCATAGATTTTCACATACAGACCAGATAATATGTGTAAGAATTTACATAGCAGCAGGGGTGTTTTGGAAGGGAGTAATTATGAATTGGTGAAATAAACTTGAAGGTCTATTAACATGCTATGGACAGAAAAAACAAATAAAATTAACTTGTTTTATAGTTTGTAATTATAGTTAAATTACATCTAACAACATGGAAAAGCCTCAGAATCTTGAGTGAAAAAGAAAACTTGAGTTACTATAGTTGCTTCCAGTAAAAATTTAGCATGTATTTGGTGACTTAAAAAAACCGAAATAGATTCTGTTTTAATTCTGGAGATCAGAAGTCCAGTTACCCTGGGTCAAAGCCAAAGTGTTGGAAGGGGACATTCCTTCCAGGAGCTCTGGCGAAGGACCTGTTTCTTGTCTCTTCCTTCTCCTGGAGGCTGCCGACATTCCTTTACTTGTGGATGCATGGTCCCAGCTCCTCCTCCTCCTTTTTGGTATGAGTAAAATCTCTCTCTGCCATCCTTTTATAAGGATATGTATGAACACCCTCGCTGTCCAGCAACACAATTCAGGATAATCTTCTCATCTCCAACCACTTAACTAGTCACATCTGCAAAGACCCCATTTCCCTTGTTAGATTGCATTTGCTGGTTCTAGGACCTGCAATCTTTGAATGGCCCTTAGTCAACCTACTATAGCTACCTATATAGTAATTTAATTTAATGACATTTTAAAGCACTGTGATAGTTAAGGTTGATGGTGTCTTCTTGTCTGGCTTGGAAGCCACCTAAAGAACTGGTGGAGTACTCTTCTGGATATGTTTGAGTGGGACATAGAGGTGTGGCCTTGGGTATTATATATTGTCCCTGGCTCCTCCTTTCTGGTGCTACTCCCTTCTCTGCTTCTTGACTGCCATGAACTAAGCAACTTTGTTCTGCCAAGTTTTTCCACAGTGGTGTCCCTATTTTGGAGCCAGTTAACCATGGACTTAATCTCCTGAAACTGTGAGTTAAATTAAATCTTTCCATCTTTAAATAAATTGTACGTGTCAAGAATTGTGCCCTAGTATCAGGAGAGCTGACTAATACAAGCATGCACTGTAATAATGTGTATTTGTGCAAGCTGTGAGTTGTTTGATCCCTCAGAGTCCTTCTTCTTTACTTTTGCATTCTTCCTGGCACCTTGGAGTATCCGATACAAGCAGAATGACAAGCCCATGCCCTGAAACTGTCTCACTTCTAGTGAGTACCAAGAAAAAATAGGAGATTCTAAAGGATCATTTGGAGAAGAAATACTTTTATATTTTATTTAACCAGGGATATTTTGAACCCCTATTGTTATGACAGTTTTATCTTTATCTTATTATTCATGTAAAATAATCATACTTTATTAATATGTGTCAGTAACAATGTTAAAATATTCAGGGAAATAACATCAAACTAAAGATGAGGCCAAGGATATATAGCTCAGTGGCACAGCACCTGCATGGCAAGCATGAGGTTTGATTTCCACCAAGGAGAGTAGAGCTTGGTGAAATAAATGTTGAGGAGGATTTTTAAGGTTAGACAGGAGGCTTTGGTTTACTCATAAAATGTTTTCATTCTTAAATTCATAAGTGAACTAACAGATGTTTATTATATTGTTTTTAATGCTTTTTTGAATATCTGAATCACTCTATTAAAAATCTATACTAATAAAAGAAAAGATAATAATAGTAATAGATGGGGTGAATGATAAAGTATTTAAGTGAAAAAGAATTTGAAAGTAGGGCATGGTGGTACATGACTGTAACCTCAGCACTCAGGAGGCTGAGGCAGGAGGATCATTGCAAGCTCAAGACCAGCCTATGCTATAAAGATAGCTCAAGGCCAGCCTAAACTACATTGTGAGACCCTGTCTTAAAAAAAATGTTAATGATCAAAGATATTAATGTGATAAATAATCATGGTTGAAAGGCTATTTGCACTGTTTGTTCTGAACATTGTTTGCTTCATGGGATAATAAGAATATATCATTTGTATGAAATTTTTCCCTGGAAGATCAAGGGTAAAAATCTGCCCTAGGGAAAAATGTGCTGCAAATCCATGTATCTCCTACTTTCTTAGGTACTGAAAATTTCAAGCAAGGAAATCCCTTAAAAGTAAAGATCAGGAAGTTATACAGAGCACCTGGGAGCATATTCAGGAGATTTGAGGGTTTTCTGTCTATTCACTGAAGTTAAATCCTTATCCTGAACAGGTTTGCAACATGTCAAGGTTAAGTATGGAAAGGAAATCATGTTTAACTCTCATTAAAAAGGGAATGTGTTCTGATTTTTAAAAAAAGACTCCATCATGTTTGAAGAGGCAAGAATTTAAGGTTGTGCACTGAAATGGATGCTCTGGGTTGCAGAAATATCCACTGCCCTCATGATCCTGTCAGGAGCTTGAGCAACATAGAAATGTGTTTCTGTATGCAGAGTGAAGGAGTGCGAGCATTCTCAACAGACTTTCTGGGAGAAACCTCCAGATACCTAGTTATTGTGGCAGGAAATCAACATGTACTCTTGATTTAATAGCACCTCAAGGTTCCAGAATAAAAATTTCTACCCAGTCCAACTCAGTGCTCTGGGAATCTAGGTTCCCTAAAGCCAGAAGATGAGGACCACCAAGTTCATCCTCCATGGTCTGGTCTTGCTCTGTCCCTGCCTCTCTGCGCCAGAGACTTGCTCTATTTTTAAGCAAAGATACTTTCTGCAAGGGGAGAAAAGCTTCTATCTTATTTGTAATCTTGTTTCCTTCTTTGCGATACCTCAAGAGCCTATTCTTCTCTTCCCTTTTCTTTTTTTTAAATTTTATTTTACAGAGAATAAAACAAAAGAGGACAGAACAATGCAGATCAGAACAGAACAATACAAGCAACACAGCACTTCACAACAAGACAATTGGATATCAACAGTAGCTACCATAATATCTCTTTCTTCGAAATAGATGAGCATAGCTTCACAAACAATAATATCAAACATAACAAAATAGAATAAAAGCATTCAAGAGAATGAAACTATTACAAGGCATTCTGAACCAAATAACAGAAAATGAACAATGGCTACTATAATATCTCATTTTCCATAAAAAATTTGTTTATATTATTACACATATTAAAATCCAGTAAGCCACAACATGATAGAACCAATGGTAATAGAAGAACAATAGCATGGTAGGACTTCAAAGCCAGATGATATTAAATTAGCAATGGCTGCCACAATGTCTTGTTTTCTTAGAAAGTAGCTGTTCATACCAACACACATAATAAGGTCAAATAAAACAGAATAAAACCATTTCAACCAATGAATGAAAACATTACAAGTCTTCAAAACAATATAATGGGGATCCATGATTGCTGTAGAATCTTATGTACTCTTACCTTTTCTTACACTAGGGAGACTATGTAGTATTTATACATGTGAGTTTGATTTATTTCACTTATAAGTATGGTCTCAAGTTGCATCCATTTATTTATAAATATCTCAATGTGATCATTCTTTATAGCTGAGTAGTACTCCATTGTATAAAAGTACCACAATTTTTTTTTATCCATTCCTCGGTTGATGGGCACTTAGGTTGTTTCCAAGATCTGGCTATTAAAAATTGTGCTGCTATAAACGTGGGTGCACATATATCACTGTGGGATGATGTTTTCAGTTCTTCTGGGAATATGCCTAGGAGTAGAATAGCTGGGTCAAATGTGACTTCCAATCCCAGCTTTTTGAGGAATCTCCAGACTGACCTCCACAGTGGTTGCACCAATCTATGCTCCCACCAACAGTGCAGAAGAATTCCTTTTCCCCCACAGCCTCTCCAGCATTTGTTGTTGGTAGTTTTGTTGATCCTGGTCATTCTTTCTGGAGTGAGATGAAATCTCAGTGTGGTTTTAATTTGCATTTCTCTAATGACCAATGATGATGAACATTTTTTTATGTATTTATTTGCCATTTATATTTCTTCATCTGAGAACTGTATGTTCTTCTTGGATGCCCATTTTTGGATTGGGTCTTTTAATTTTGGGGGTCTGATTTTTTTTTAGTTCTTTATAAGTTCTAGACAGAAGTCTTTTGTCTGAGGGACAGTTCACTAAGATTTTTTCCCAGTTTGTGGGTTTTCTTTTCACTCTGCTAGAGAATTCTTTCAACATGCAGAAACTCTTTAATAAGATGTGATCTCAGTTATTGATTCTGGGAAGTATTTCCCGTGCAGTTTGGTTCTTGTTCTTGAATTCTTTACCTACCCCTATGTCTTCGAGATTTTTACCTACTTTGTCTTCCAACAGATTTAATGTTTCTGTTTTAATATTTAGATCTTTGATCCATTTAGATTTTAGTTTAGTACATGGTGACAGGCATGGGACTAGTTTTATTTTTCGGCATGTGGATAGCCAGTTTTTCCAGCACCATTTAATAAAGAGACATCATTCTTCCAGTGAATATGTTTGGCCTCTTTATCAAAGATAAGGTTGTTGAGTGTGTTTGTACTTGTAACATCTAGTCTATTCCATTGATCTTCAGGTCTGTTTTTATTCCAGTACCATGTTGATTTTATTACAGTAGCTTTGTAGTATAACTTCAAGTCAGGGATTGTGATGCTCCTGCCTTGGGCTTACTGTTTAGAATTGCCTTTGCTATTCTAGGTCTCTTTTGGTTCCAAATGAATTTCAGGAGTGATTTCTCTAGATCTATGAGGTATGTTAATGGTATTTTCATTGGGATTGCATTGAATCTGTATAACAATTTTGGGAGAATGGCCATTTTCACAATATTTATTCTTCCTATCCATGAACAAGGGATGTCTTTCCATTTTCTGAGGTCCTCTTCAATTTCTTTTTTTAGGGTATTATAATTTTCCCTGTATAACTCTTTTAGTTCTTTCATTAGATTAATTCCTAAGTATTTAATTTTTTTGAATGCTAGTGTGAAGGATGTGGCTTCTTATTTCTCTCTTGGTAGTTTTGTTGTTAGTGTATAGGAATGCTATTGATTTTTGAGTATTGACTTTGTATCTAGCTACATTGCTGAATTTATTATTATATCTAGGAGTGTTTAGATGGAGTTTTGGGGGTCTTCTATGTAGAGTATCATGTCATCTGCAAATAATGATAGTTTAACTTCCTCTTTTCCTATCTTTACTCATTTTATTTCTCTATATTGTCTAATTGCTCTGGCTAGTATTTCCAGTACTGTGTTGAACAGGAGCCATGATAAGGGACATCCTTGTCTTGTGCCTGATTTAAGGTAAAGGCTTTCAATTTTTGGCCATTTAATATGATGCTGGCTGTTGGTTTGTCATAGATGGCCTTTATCATATTGAGGTAGAGACCATCTATTCCAATTCTCTGTAAGGTTCTTATCATGAATGGGTGTTGGATCTTATCAAAAGCTTTTTCTGCATCTATAGAAATGATCATGTAATTCTTACTTTTGGCTCTATTGATATGGTGGATTACATTTATTGATTTACGTAAGCTGAACCATGCCTGCATGCCTGGGATGAATCCTACTTGGTCATGGTGTATAATCTTCTTGACAATTTGCTGCATCCTGTTTGCCAGTATTTTATTGAGAAGTTTTGCATCTACATTCATTAGGGAGATTGGCCTGTAGTTCTCTTTTTTGGTTGAGTCTTTCTCAGGTTTTGATACTAGAGTAATACTTTCTTCCATAAATGACTTAGGGAGAATTGCTTCCCTTTCATTTCATTGAAGAGTTTGAGAAGTGTCGGCATTAAGTCTTCTTTGTATTTCTTGTAGAATTCCACAGTTAATCCATCTGGGCCCGGGCTCTTCTTTGTTGGTGAGGACTTTATTACATTTTCAATTTCATTAATAGAAATTGGGTTATTCAACAGTTTTACAGCTTCTTGATCCAGCTTTGGTGGTTCATATGTTTCTAGGAATCTGTCCATTTCTTCTGTATTAACGAACCTATGACAGTAGAGGTTTTCAAAATAGGTGTGGATGATCTTCTATATTTCCACAGGGTCAGTAGTGATTTCACCTTTTTCATTCTGTATTGCATGAATTTGAGTCTTTTCTTTCCTTTTTTAAATTAGGTTGGCTAGGGGCTTATCAATTTTATTTATTCTTTCAAAGAACCAACTCTTTGATTCATTGATGCTTTGTATTGTTTTCTTAGCCTCTATTGCATTAATTTCTGCTCTGATCCTTATAATTTCCTCCCTTCTTTTGGCTTTGGGCTTGGCTTGCTCTTATTTTTCTAGCTGTTTGAGGTGTAATATCAGGTTATTTGTGTTCATTCTATTTTCCTAAAGTGGGAACTCAGTGCAATAAATTTTCCTCTAAGTACTGCTTTCATTGCATTCCACAGATTATAGTAAGTTGTATTTGTATTTTCGTTTGCTTGTAGATATTTTTTAATTTCTTCTATAATTTCCTCTGTGACCCACTGATTGCTCAAGAGTGTATTATTCAATTTCCATGTGTTTGTGGGGTTTTTGCAGTTTTTTAAATTATTAATTTCCAGTTTCATGGTGCTATGATCTGATAACATGCATAGGATAATTTCAATTCTTTTGCATTTACTTAAATATGTCTGTGGGTTAGTAGATGGTCTATTTTAGATAATGTCCCATATACTGCTGAGAAGAATGTATATTCTGATGTTGTTGAATGGAACACTCTGTATACATGAAGTCCATTTGTTCACAGGTGTGATTCAATTCTGATATTTATTTGCTGATTTTATGTCTGATTGATCTGTCCCTTTGTGTCAATGGCATGTTAAGTTCTCCTGTTATAATTGTGTTATTGCTTATTTGATTTTTCATTTGTGTTAATACTTGCTTTGTATAGCTGGGTGCTCTGGAATATGGTGCATATATATTTAAGATTGCTATCTCTTCCTCTTGAAGTTTTCCCCTAACTAGTATGTAGTGACCTTCTTTATCTCTTCAGACCATTCTTGGTTTGAAGTTCACATTGTCTGAAAACACAATAGCTACCCCTGCCTTTTTTTTTTTTTTTCTTGTACCAGGGATTGAATTCACGACCTTGCACTTGCTAGGCAGGCACTTTAGCCACTAAGCTAAATCCCCAGCCCCACTCCTACTTTTTTTTGAGTTCCTATTGCATGAAGTATTGTTTTCCATCCTTGGACTTTCAATCTATAAATTTCCTTTGGGGTTAAATGGGTTTCTTGTACACAGCATACGGTTGGATGTTGTTTCTTGATCCATTCTGCCAGTCTGTTTCTTTTAATTGGTGAATTGAGGCCATTTACATTAATGGTTATAACTGTTATATATTGGTTTATTTTTGACATATTATCTTTCTGCTGTTGTATCTTTATCTTTCCCTTCTGTTTAATTGTCTGTCTTGCTTAGTGATTTTTTTTCCTATGTGTATTTAGAATGTCTCTGAGTATTCTTTGCAGGGTTGGTTTGGTGATCATGAAGTTCTTCAGCTGTTCTTTATCATGGAAGTATCTTATTTCTTCATCCATTTTGAAGGACAGTTTTGAAGGGTACAGCAGTCTGGGTTGGAAGACATTTTCCTTCAGGATATGAAATATTTCACTCCATGCTCTTCTTGACTTCATTGTTTGTATTGAGAAGTCTGCTGTGATTCTGATAGGTTTTCCTTTGTAGGTGATCTGTTTTTTCTCTCTAACAGCTTTTAATATTCTGTTCTTATGTTGGGTTTCTGAGATGGTGATTATTATATGTCTGGGTGTAGTTTTATTTTGGTTATGGCTGTTTGGAGTTCTATGTGCTTCACTAATCTGAATGTCAGTTTCCATTCTCATGTTTGGGAAATTTTCAGCTATTACTTCTGTAAATAGCCTCTTGATATCATTTGTGTTGTCCCCTTCTTTTTCATTTTTCCCTATTAATCTTAGGTTGTTTTTCATTGCATCATCTTGCAACTGTTGAATTGTTATTTTCTGATTCCTTGTTATTTTTAAAAGAGCTTTCCTTTCCTGTTCACTAGCTGCAATCTTATCTTCGAGGTCTGAAATTCTATTTTCACTTTCATTGAGGCAGTTTTGGTAACTTACAATAGAATTTATGATTTCCTATATATCTCCTTGAATCTGCTTTATGTATTCTGTTTGTTTCTTATACTGTTCATTCAGGGATTCTATGTGTTTGCTTTGCTCCTCTAATATTTTAGCTGTGTCTTCTTTAGATGCATTTACTACTTCTTTCACTACTTTTATCATTTCTTCTTTTACCTGGGAGATTATTTCTAATTTGAGTTCCTTTAAAGCTTCCCGTACTTGATTCTTTATTTCAGTTGATATCATTTCAGGTATTTCAGGTGTATAACTAGTATTTTCTTCTATGTATGTGGTTCCAGGCTTTCTTGGGATTGGCTGGAGGTTTGAGATTGCATTATCATCTTTCATTTTGTCATTTTCATGTATTTCAAAGTTTCAAGTGATGTTCCAAAACTTTTCCTGAGTGTGTTGGGAATCGCCTCCTGTGCCCTCAGCTCCTGGGTCTCACAGGTCTTGGCCCCCCCCTGGTTGAAGGAAGGTCACTGGGCATGGTCCTCTTAAGCCTGTCAAACCTTTTAAGGCTAGTTCAGTGTCCTAGGGGGCTGTGCGGGCACCCCAGCACCAGGAGAGTTGTCCCAAACTCTGCCAAGCTAATGCCAGTGAGCTGGAACTTCCCTTGCCCTTTCCACAAGCTAGAACTCCCTCACAGCTGTGTGGGCCTACATCCCTTCTCCTCTTCCCTTGTCTAAATCACACCCTGCACTACAGTTTCAGCTATAGCTGAACACATTTTCATGGAGAATGTCCACCTCTAAGCCCCCAGAATTGAGGACTGAAGATGGGACCTTCACTCTGAGCTACATCCCTATCTATTTCTCATTAAACTGCTAAATTGCCCAGACTGGGCTCAACCTTGCCATTCTTCTGCCTCAGCCTCCCAATGGGCTGAGATTACAGGCATATGCCACCATCCCTAGTTCCTACAGAGACATTTTAAAGTAAGATTGTGTCTCCCACAGTACACTCACACAGCACAACACAAATCATGCCAACAGATTGCTCACTACACAAGCTTTCCACATGGTATCAGAATTTCCTTAAAATTTCCATCACACTTTTCTGCAGTGGCTTTGCCAACATTTTGTCTCATTACTTAGCAGATTCTATTGCTGTATGAAGTGAAACAAGGTTTTTAAAATGTAATTTCATGCTATGGGCAACTGGTTCTATACTCTGTTGAATAACTTTGTTTCACACAGGTGGTTAATTTCAATCCCTCTTGCTAAATCTTCCTTTAGAGTGCTATTAATTAAAAAAATCTTTTAAAGGAAGCATTGCAAATGACTATATATGTAATGAGAGAGCAAAACAGTTTAACAAATGAATTCTTGAAAGGAAGAGCCAGGCATCTTGGTCCACTCCTGTAATCCTAGCACTCTGGGTGGCTGAAACAGGAGGATTGCAAGTTTGAGTTGGGCCTGGGCAAGTTAGCAAGACAGTCTCAAAATAAAAAGAATTGGGCATGTAGGTCAGTGTAAAAGTCTAGGGTTCAATCTGCAATACCATAGATCAGTAGACATAAATAAATAGAAAGATGGATTAGATTAGATAGATATGTAGTTAGATAGATGCACAGATGGATATAAGGACTAGGAATATATAGTGCAGTCTGAAAGGTCTAGTTTTTCTCTCAGTACCACAAAGCAGGGGAAGTAAGGAATTTATTTTGGAATTTCTCATAAATTTATATCTAAAAGGGATTATTTTATTCATCTTTTTTTTTGATGATGAGGAAATTGAGGCCCAGGGTGTGGTAGATTTATCCCAAGGTGCACACGGGTTTGGGGATGTCCTGCCCTCCTCTGGGCCTCTGCAAGGTTAGACCTCTTGAACTGTAACACTATTCTACCTGCACCCCACATGTATCTCCATTGCTCCTTCTCTGCTTGGGAGGTCACATCCCCTAGAATAACTTCTGGAAAAATCCTCAACCCCATAAAACCCCAGAGAGCTCTGCACTTACTACTCTCTAATTCTTATCATCATGCATGCATGTGGATTTTTTGCTTGCTGGCCCCACATCCTGAACTGTGAATTCTGTACTGACAGGGCTTACCTTTGATGTGAATTTGCAGAGTTTTGTTATGAGTCTGCAAGCAAATGGTTTATTATGGTCTCTCCAGTAAAACCTCTCTGCTAACATTAATCTGTATTTTCAGCTACTCCAAAGCACTAGCATCACTGCCTCAGCTCCACCTTGCATCACCAGGCATTGAATCCTCATAAGGAGTGTGGAACCTAGACCCCTTGAACATGCGGTTTGTGGCAGAGTTTGAGCTTTATGAGAATTTGATGCTATAGTTGATCTGACAGGAGGTGGAACTCGGACAGGGATGTGAGCACTGAGAGCAGCCCTAACTACAGATGAAGCTTTGTTCACTCACCTGCTACCCCCCTCCTACTATGCTGCCCGTTCAGTGGCTCAGGGTTGCAGATCCCTAGCTTAGAAAATTAGTCAGAACAACAGGCTGGTGTCTCAGAGACAATGGTGTATTATATAATATTCGAATACTACATGCTCCAAGCTGCTACTAAGACTCACTCCCACTGAGAACTTGCTCACTGAGACCTTCAGATATAACTTCTTTCCCTTTCTCTCAAGATGAGCATTATTTAATAAATTATTTAAAAATTGTTTGTTTAATTATTTAAATTATTTTAAAATGTTTAAATTATTTTAAAAATGTTTTTGCATTTTATATCACACTGGAAATCATTTGTCATTTTCTGACATTTCCTCTGTATTGGCTATTTACTCCATTTATAATATAAATGGAGAAACATTTTTGATGAAATGTATTGATTATTAAAGATTGGCTTTTCTGTCCTTCTTAGTCTTTAAATATCACTATTAAGCATATTACTGTGTTTAGTACTCAGAAAATTTTAGAATTTGCCTATTCTGCAATGATCTACCATTACAGTATGAATGAAGAAACTGAAGCCTGGGAAATTGCAGTGGGTGGTTGTATCTCTGATCACAGACTTTCATGAGTTCTCCATATCTTCTACTCACAAGTTCTGCTACCACCTTCTTCTGGCAACCATGCAAAAACTGGGTGTTCTTTCTACCCAGCTCCAATTATTGCTGACTACATTAATCAGCCCCATGTACAATTACTAGCATTCCATTTTAGAAGGCTAATTACTGTTTCCTTTTTTGGGTTTTTTGAGGGGGTTATACTTATACTAAGTGCTCCACTTATTCCAAAACAATATAAAGTCAACCACAAAGACACATCCATCAATATCTTGTTCTCCTCAGTTCCATTTAATTCACTTTGAGTGAATGTCCACTACATCCAGGACCCTGTGACGGCTCCTTGGAGCTACAACGATGATGTCATGGGGTTATATCATTGATGAGATAGTTGACATATTTTTCTTCTATATAAGTTCCTTCTGTCTCTCCATATGAATTACCACCATTAAGTGAATGCCATAAAACTAATTTTTTTCTGAAAGGAAATGGGAGGTGCCATCAAAAAATAAAGCAACACATTGCAGCCCAGGGGCCCACTTGGGAGCCCCACACATCCACTGTCAATACTTGCCCCAACCCAGAGGTCTTATGGGGAAAGTTTACCAGAGATACTTTTTCCCAGTTAAAATGAAACCTTTAAAAGTAATTTTTGGAGTCACTTGCTCCATGTTGAGCCAGCTCATCCAGGTAACATCCAACATCATCAAATCACCAGTTAGTGGTGACTCACTTTCATGGACATGGAGGTGAGTCCTTTAGGCTCCTGCTGCTCCTCTCATAGGTCTAAAGGCCCTCAATAAGCAGAAAATAATAGTAAAGCAGTGCTGAATATCTTGTCTGGACTGTGGGAGAGAATATAGAGCCTGCCAAAGGCAGTTTTCAGTGCCTCTGATGATTTCGGGGAGTTGAAGGTGTTGACACTTTGGACCATAAGCCCTTGGATAATGGGTCTATGGCCTTTACTGAATGGCAAGCATGTGGCTACATACTGAACATCTAAACTGGCAACAAAGCAAGTCTCCAAAATAAAGTCGAGGTTACAGCATTATAAAATGGTCCCAATTTTCTTGACAAATGTAACTTGATATGAGTGATTTATGAAGATGGATGTAAAAAGGAGAGAATTCCTACACTAGGGCATTGTGCAATAGCAGGGTTGATGGCTGTAGATATAAGGAAAGTCTGACATGACTGAAGGAGTAAAGCAGATAAAATGCAACATGCAACAATTCTAGTAACCTGATGTTCACCAAAACCCTTGTTAAACCCTGATTTTTGCTTCATAGTGACTATACAGTGGGTGTCTAATTAATGAGTGGGTGTCATATACTTTATTTATTTGTATGTTTATCTAATAAATGTTTATTGAAAACTTATTATGTCAATCATTGTTCTAAACTCTGGGTATTAAAAAGTAGGAAAAAAAAAAAGCTCTGGTCTCATGGAATTCACCACATAAATATGAATTCTTTCCAACCTTTGAATACTTTCATTTTAGTGTATCAAGTGGGCCTGAGATAGAATAAAGTACAACATTGATATGGTACATTGGCTGGTGTCCTGCAAACTGACTGAGTTAATAAAAAACTGGAATACCTTGAAAATTTGTATTTGTTTCTTGGTAAATGAGACATCACATTACAATCCTATTCATACAATGTGATCGCATATTGTTAATGCACAGAACAACAACAACAAAAACATCAAAAAGTTACACACTTAGGCTTTAAAAGCAAGCATGAAATAATGAGGTCATTTTATTTTCCTCTTTAGGTTTTTCAGTTTTCCAAGTTTTATACACTGAATGTGGTTTACTTTTGTAAGTGGAAAACACTCTTTAAGACTATATGATTTTATCCTTTCTTTCTCTTTTTTTTTAATTTTAAAGATAGTAAAATACAACAAAACAAGACAGAACAAAGCCAGTCAAGACAATTGAATGAAACTGGTACAGAACTTCAGAACAGGATACCAAGATAACAATAATAGGTGCCATAGTGTATCTTGTTGTCCTCACAATAGTTGTCTATTCAATCAGATATAGCAAAATCAAATCAAAAAACAGAACACTATAAAACCAATCAAAACAGAATACTGAATAGAGCAAAACAATTAATCAGAACAAAGCAAAACAGTGCAAACAATATTGGCCTTCAAAGACAAGAGAAAAAGAAATCCCCCATATTTGCTATTTTGTATACTGTCATCCTCCCAAGAGATGCTCAGACCTCTGGACCCAGGTCAGCATAATCAACCAAACAATACGAGCATTTAGTTGTTTTATGTACCTTAGTTGCTATCAACTCTGGCTGTCCTCGAAACCATCCAGTAGCTATGGCGTGGGGGGGGACACAGGACAATTGATTTTCAGCCTGTAGGCTCACTGGAGACATGGACTTATTCTCTCCCTGGAGTGTCCGCAGCTTAGGCCGCTTACCAGGAACACTGGTTAATTGTTTTCTTGGTTGGTCCCCAAGTTCCAGCATGGCTGATTCTCAGGAGATGCTGACTTGTTCTCTTCCTGGCACACCCACTAAGATTATATGATCTTAAAAAGTAACATTTATAAATAATTTTGGGATTATTAATTAATCCTCACAATTTCCCTGAAATACTAGATGCTTAAGACTACTCTAATTACTAGTTCATGCACTAGAACTATTGACAGAATTAGAATTTAAAATCTCAAAAATTTTAGGCTATATACTTTATCCATTCAACTATATTCTCCTGATATGAGGGGAATTAATGCTTTCATGTCTTCATTCAGCTTCACCTGAAAGCAGAGCACAGAGGTCAGAAAGCATGGTAAGGGAGTGTGGAATAGGATGAGGAGGAAGAAAAGCATAATGCGAGAGTTACTACTGGGGCTCAGGCCCGCTCTGGTCTTAGAAAAAATAAAAGTGGACCTGACAATTGTTTCTTTAATAGGCAAGAAAACTGAGATATTTGCCCCCCAACTTCTGCCTCATTAAGGGCTGCCTCTAAAGTTATTAATTGCTTAACACTTCTTCCTGTCCCATGTGTGAGATAAGTAAACAGCTTAGTCCAGCAGAAGAGTGAGGTTAGAGAGAGACCCAGACTTTGGTTAAGGATGCTACAGACTCAAGCTGCAGGAGACCTCACAGGTACACTAAAAGGAGGGGGTTGGAGTCACTTTGACAAAATTGGAGGCATTTATGTACCAAAGAGCTTTAAAGTGTTGGTGCCTTAATACAATAATAATTCTCCTTCTCCTCCTCCTCTTCCTTCTGCTTTTTTTTTTTTCTTGAATAGATTCTTTTGCAGGTCACACAGCTTTAGTGGGCAGCTCTTCCTCAAATCTTGTCTCTGTCCCTTGAAGTATTCTCCCATCTCAGGATCCTCTGTTTCCAACTGCACAGATAGGGGAAGCTGGTTGTAAGAGATGAATACAGTGTGAGATATGCTATGGCCCAGTCTGGTAGTAGAAAACTACCACTTGGTTAAAAAGCCACTTGAACATATATTCCATTTCCCAAATTCATTCATAGTTCCCAAGTAAGTGAAAAGGAAGCATGTTTGGAAATGCAGTTTTTCCACATATTCAAGGAGAGGGTACAGGAGTTGGTAACTTCTAGCAATACTCTGATGAGCTTCTTTTTTCTTCTCTGTGCACACCGATATTCTCTAAATACCTAGTACTTAGTGCACAGACTATTCCTTAGAAAAAGAGCTTGAGCTGGGCATGGTAGCAGACACCTGTAATCCCAGCACTTGAAAGGATGAGTCAGGAGGATTGAGAGGAGTTCAAGGCCAACCTGGGTTAACATAGTGAGTTCAAGACCAGCCTGAGCTACACAGCAAGACCCTGTCTCAAAAAAGATATAAACAAAAACAAACAAACAAAAAATCCTGAATTTGAGTTCTTTATGTAGACTATTTCAGATGCAGTCGATTCTGTGTAATTGCTAATGTTGAATTGCAAATATTGAGTAGATTATTTATCTACTAAACATTATACCACATGACAAGTATTTTAGCTAGAGTTAGAACATCCAATAATAAATTGTAGACCAGCTTTGAACAAGTATGTGGTTTAGGAAATTTAGCCTGTTCCTCTTAAAAGTAATAAAGTCTGCTTTAGTTATACTCTGCTATGATCATTTTGGCAAACTAATTTGTTATATATTTTTTAAAGTTTATATAATCATCCCTTGTTATCTAGGACTTTTCTCATATGAATGCTCAAGATTCTATCCTGCACAACCTCACATACCCCTTGAATCATACCTAAATTACTTATAATGCCTAACACAATTCTCATATTTCACTTCATCTTAGTGAATTCAGTAGTATAGTACTAGACATGATTCAAGTTTCAGTTTTCATAACATCGTGGAAGTCTTCCAAACATTTTGCTCTTTCACTGACTGAATTCACAGATGTGGAAGCCATAGATGTGGAGAAGCTAGTATATATTTTCATGGGTTTTTTGCACATATGATATACACATCCCACATACATATGAAAAGCTATACATACATAACAAGGCCAAGTATGGGTAGGATTGAGGCTAGAATTTCGACTCCTGACTATTTTGTGCTAACTGACACACCCTTTCTATCAGTCTTGTCACCTTGTTTCCTCTATGAACGGAAGTGCATTGGTGCTGTGGCTCTCTCAACAGCAGATAGGTGTGTGCCCTTGACACTAGCAAGTAAATGCTAAATGGCAGCTGTGGGTCAAAGAAACAACACAGGCCTTGTTGCAAAATCCAAAGAAAGCATAGACCTGTAGTCAATCTCATCTCACCCACAGGGCTACAAGCGTTTCTCAGTTCTAAAGTTTCTAGAGTGAGAGGAGCCAAGGCTAATTATTATACCCTAGGGACCAGTAAAGCACACACCAATTAAAAGTCTGCATTTTCTAGCTAACAAAACAGTGCTTGGTGTCAAAGAACAGGGAAGTCTTATTTTTAGCAAAAAGTTTGCACAATCAATGAAGTGGGGTGAAGGACTATAATTCCAGTAAACTCAGCTAAAAGAATTGGATATTATAACAAAATGATCATCCATCTAGAGCCCAGTTCATTTTGAAAACAAATAACTGGATGATGGTTTCTCATCAGCTATATGAACCAATAACAATATAAAATGATTTCAGTGACTTTTCAATTCTTTATTCATTTATTCATCTGTGCTTTTCTATTTATTCATTTTCCAGAGATTTATCATGTGCCTGTCATAGAACAGAATCTGTGCATTGATTTCTTCTGTCTGGACAAACAGACTTCAACAGGTCTGGCCGGCTTGCAGTAATGGCTACTGTGGTTTGACCTGGATTGTTCTCTGAGTAGCAGTTGATGAGCCAGTGACACACTTGCCACCTGTCTCATGTATGCTATTTGCCAAATTAAAGTAACAACAGTGAAAATTAAATTTTTGTCTTTCCACTTCTGCATCACAAGACTGAAATATCTCTAACTAATGATTCCCTATAATTAAACAAGTATCAAAGGATACAGAGGTCTGACCGAAAATAGCATAGATTTAGCCTGTAGTAAGCGCTCTTCTAAAGCATATTTCATACATTGACTCACTTAATCCTCCCAAAGACACTATAAGGTAGAATTTATTAACCACTTTACAGTTTACCCCAAGCATCACTCAGTGCATTTGTTGATGTGCTGACTATCCTGAGCATCACTCAGGCAGGTATCATTTCAGCCGGTCAGTTCTTGTACAGTATTGAGTAAATTTGATTAAACAGTAGTTTTTATGCTTCCTATTATATTACCATAAAAAATCAACAAAAATAAGCAATTTTTGGTCTTCTTGTATTTAAATAATTGGTCTGGTAAGTGGTTAATATTCCCATTCTCTGGAAATGAAAGCAGAGATTTGGGCATGGTGGCATGCACCTATAATCCCAGCACTCAGGAGGCTGAGGCAGGAGGATCATTGTGAATTAGAGGTCAACCTGGGCTACATAAGCAAGTTAAAGGCCAGCCTGGGCTACATAGTTAGACTCTGTCTGAAAAAAAAATGAAAGCAGATGAAAATAGATGACTTTCTATCTATTGATGAAATAATTTTGTCTTCTAATATTGGAGATAATTGCCATTCTGTGTTATTCTGTTAGAAAAGTGCACTACATAAAAAAATGGCTTTTTTTAAGTTGCATTGGAGAGTTTGAACAAAATTATATAAAGAGGATTCTATATAGAACATGCTGTTTGACATAAAATACTATTCATTGATTTCTTCATCTGACAAATATAATAATTGCCTATTTAATCTCATGGAAGACATTTCAAGGCAGTTAAATGTTGAAGCTGTGACACAGCTATTGTTGGGGGCTTTCAGCCAGATTTATGTTACAAATCAAGAGCAGAGTCCAGTGGGATGATTTAAAACATTGTGAGTTTGGCCAGAAAGGAAACTCTAGCCAAGCTATGGACTACAACGATAGAGCTGAGAATATCTTGATTGCTAAGAAGAAATAGGAGAATATAAAAGATGGCCTGAGGACCTCACAAGAAACAGCAAGTCTCCACCCTATACAGCCTCAAAATTGCAAAAGCGAAAGACTGCTTTGAGGAGAAAACCACAGAACACCACATTCCAGAATGATAGAAACATAAAAAAAAGTGTTCCTCAGAATTACATTCAGAGTGCCCAGTGATCCAAGCACTCAACTCCTACAGCCAAAATAGAGGAAAGCCTGGCTACTGCTCCGGGTGGCAGCAGACGTTGGCAGCAACCACATGGTGCTAGTTTTAGAATATAGGACTTATGGGGTTAAGATGGCTTCCACCCCAATTTCAGAAGGCCTGGGGGCCCAAGCAGTGTGCCCCTGAGAGGGCAATATGTGAAGCTGTGAATGTGAAGTCAAAGGTGTAGGGTAGAGCCCAGAGGTTCAGAAAAGCCAGGAACATGGATTATCTAAAGAAACCTGCAAGGAAGTAGAAAAGCCAACCCAAGAGAGAAGCCATGGGAGCTACAACCACAAGTGCCATACAGGTGAAATCATGCAAGCTCTTTGTTTTTTATTTTATTTATTTATTTATTCATTGAGACAAGGTTTCACTATGCAGTTTAGGGTGGTCTTGAACTCATTTTGTAGCCCAGACTGGCCTCAAACACTCAGAAGTCCTCCTGCCTCAGCCTTCTGAGTGCTAGGATTACAGGCATGTGCCACCATATCCAGCTCATACAAGCCCCTTGAAGCTTATAATTTGCCACAGATTGCTTCAGATGCTGGACATGGAACTGTAGGACTTAATATTTGCCCTGCTTGAATTTGAATTTTCTTTGGTCCCAATTCTTTGTGTCCCAGTTTGTAACTTTTGGAAATGAGGATGTTTATCTTGTGTCATTAAATGTTGGAAATGTTTAAATTTTCATTTGTGCAGGATTTACAGTGAAGAATTTGCCTTAAATCTCAGAGACTTGGCACTTAGATGTTTCACCAATGTTAAAAGTGTTAGGACTTCAGAAACTCTTGCCAGTGGACTAAATGCTTTTTTACATAAAGAAATGTATATGAGTCTTTGGGGTCTAAGGACAAAATGTATAGCTCTAATGTAATATAGTGTTGGCAGACTTAATATTGGTTAAGTATTGTTAAACTTGTGTTATAATATTCAAGTTATGAAATGATAAGAATAAACTTGTCTTTATATCTGGAGACTGATTTAAAAAAATGTATCTCTTTGGAAAATTGACAGGGGGTGGGTTGTAATGGTTGATACACTATGTTAACATGAGAAATTTAGAAGTTTAACAATGGGACTCAACAGGGAGCCAGCGTCCTTACTTTGTAACCATCCTCATTCTGTGGAAGAGGAGGGCAAGGATATGTTGTGAATGCTACAGCCACCCTAGGGGGTTAATCTGCTTACAATATAAGAGAGGAAAAGAGGCTTGCTCTCCCTGCACCTTTTTTTGCTCTTGTTGCTTTGCTGTCTTCTGCTGCCTTGAAGTATTTTTCCTGTGCCATGCCACCTTGCCTTGGAGCCAGCTGATTATGGACTGAAATCTCCACAAACGGTGAGCTAAATAAAACTTTCTTTCCTTAATTTTGGGTGTTGGATATTTTGTCTCAGTAATGAGAAAAAAGTAACTTAAATCAGCAACCAAGATGGGCCTTTCCTTACCATTATTAAGACCTGGAGGGCATGGGCAATGAACACAAAGCTTTATATTCTATTTTTGTTGTTAACAACAAAACTCTTTCTCTCTGACCTAGGAACTTCATATCTTCTGTAAATGTCCATAAAGCAGTAACAGGCTGACTTGGTAGATTGTAAGTAGGATAAAATCTCAAGTTCTGAATAGTTCTTGATAAGGCCACACAGGTTAGTAAGTGGTAAAACTTGAATTTGTACCTAGATAGTTCAGCTTTGAAGTTCACAGTCCCAAGTACTACCAATATTACATCAAATATAGGAAACTAATCTTTCTTGATAGATTAAAGGAAGATTTTTAAAAAGAGAATAGGAATTTAACAGAAGAATAAGAAAAAACACTCCAGAAAGGAAGCAATATGTGCAAATTCTGAAGGCCTTGGACCCCAAAGACTCACAAGAAGCTTGTGGCGTGGTGAAGGCATTGAGAGAATGATGTTGTAAGATGGAAATGTGCAGTAGAAGTCTGCTGGGAACTGGTGTGAAAGATGGGCTTACAAAGACTGGCAAAGGCCAGATCAGAAAGGAAAATGGGTGGTCATTAATCTCGAATAAAGACAACTACAAGGCTCATACACAGGGATGCCTCCTGATCAGGTTTGTGCTCCTGAAAGTGCGCAAGATGGATTTGAGGAGTCAGGCAAATGAAGTAAGGAGAAGTCAGAGTAATCTAAATAAGGTGATGAGCCCTGAGCCTTGTAGCATATACAGTTTAAATGTCCATATTTTAATTTAATGCCTGAGAATAATGATTAGCTTGGAATTATTCCAGTCAGATGAGTTGTATATTTAGTTCCTAGTCTTGATCTTTTTGCTTTATAAAAGAATGAGTGAAGCTCAAGTAAATAAAGCAATTGGGTATAATTAATCTTGATCATCAAGTTGATTGGCTTGAGAAATGTCTAGGAGATTAGGAAAGCGCACTTCTAGGTGTGTCTAAATGGGTCATGGGTATGACTTTTTATGGACTGTATCTAGTACCATGGACTGAAATCTCTAAAATTGTAATCCATATACACTTTTCCTCTTAATTCAGTTGCAGGTATCAGGTACTTTGTCGCAGCAATGGAAAGTTGACTAATACAGTGATCTCGATTCTACCAATTTCAGATATAAGACATGGAGAAGCTGAGTCTCTGCTACCCTGTAAAGGAAGCATGGATGATACTATCAGAATGGGCCTATCTGCTATTTTCATGCTAGAAAAATGTCAACAAGCATTTCCTATCCAGAGCAGAAATTCTCAAACTTTTCTCTCTTGTTGGGCAGAATAATATACTGCTAAAGCAAATGTTTACTCCCCACCACATTTTGTTGTTGTTTTTGTTGTTGTAGTACTTGAGACCAATGTGGAGATTTTACAGTGAGTTACATTTCTAGCCCTTTTTATTTGCTTGTTTTTATTTTGAGACAGGATCTGTCTCAGTCATGAAGTTTCCAAGACTGGGATCAAATTTGTTCTCCTCTTGACACAAGATCCAAGAGTTCTGGGATTATAGGCAGGCATTACTATGCCCAGCTTTTTCCTCTCATGATGAAAAATTCTGGTATCAAGGTAATCACTAGGGAAGCTAGTTGGAGGTGTTGGTATTAGGTAGAGGATTAGAAATTTATATGTTCTGGCACCCAGACATGGAAACTTTGACTCTTGGTTACCAATATCACATGTCTTTAAGTCTGGTTATAGAAAAATTGTAGTTCAAATATTGTTGATGAAGATATGCTTCACTGTACCTTGTAGGTTTAGCAAAATAATCCATAGCAAACTAAATTAATAATACTGAATTGAAACAAAATGTAATTTGTAGTTTAAAAACAATAATACCAGTCTTTGAAAAATATAACTGAGATAAGATATTCTAAATTGCCTAACATCCATTAACTCTTTCTCTTAAGAGAATCTGAAATCTGAGAAATAAACTGTCCTGTACAAAACCAAGCATGTTTGGAGAAGCCAGCCTATTCATTCCAGGCAGTAAATTCTACATGGTCTAGATAAATTCTGTTCTTCTTGCTGTGATTGGTTTAAACATCATCAGGTGGCGATATTTCTTCTTGTAAACATTGCTGTATCTGAATGTGATACGTGGCAATACTTTACCCACCATACAACCTTCAGAGATGGCAGCCTGAGGAGGATATGGAGTGGAGGAAGAGCCAAGATAAAGACAGAGAAACAGTCATCACAACTTTGGACTCAATGATTATATATGTAAAAGGAATGTTTAAGGAAGGTTTTAGAACCAAAGGAGCAAAGTCTGTTTTTCACCAGCTCTTGACAGAAGATAGAGTCTAAATAGTTTTTAAAAAGATGATTACCCTAGAAATAACTGAGGACATCCCACCACTGAGTGGATGATGACCGATGAATCCTATAATGAATTCCAAGTAATAGCTCCACTGCTGTTTGTCTAAAGAAGTTACAAATAAAAACACTGATAAATTATATCAGCAAGAGGACAGATTAGAAAAGATTATCATAAATTTATTTTGGCTTAAAATGTACAAACCAGTGAAAGTTTTTTTACTGTCCCTTTGCTGTTTGTAGACTCCCCTCACTCCAGGACATGTCTGAATTGTACATTAAAATATGTGGACTGTCCATCAAAGCCAAAAATCTGTTTTCTGATAATTTTAAATTAACCAATGAATAGTATTTAATTCTCTCCTTGCATTCTCCTGAGAAAGTTTGTGGATATCTACATAAGTTAGGAAATAGTGGGTATTCATGTGCTAGGAGAAAAAAGTTACCTAGAAGCCTTGTATCCTGGGGAAAAGTCTTGTGTTCTTTGTCATGATTGATTCTTATCTGTGCTTTAATGTTATATGGTTGTGAACACTTAATTAAAGATTCAAATTATAAATTATAAATGAACACTTACTAAATTTTTACAAACATTTAGTAACTGCAAATATTAAATTATCAGAATAGGTACAAAACCTTTTTGACCTTATAGAAATTATATTCCACTCTTGCAACATTTCTGTGACTGAACTGTCACTACTCAAGAGAAAAAGAGCAGTGTTGTCTTATCAGCCAAGGTACAGTACTGGCATTAATGATCTGACAGGAACTCTAGGAACCAGACATATTTTTGTGCCCTCAGAATTGTACATCTTTCATTTCTTACTTACAACTGTTGTACTGTCTCTCTCTCTCTCTCTCTCTCTCTCTCTCTCTCTCTCTCTCTCTCTCTCTCTCTCTTATTTTGAGCCAGGATTTGAACTCAGGATCTTGCACTTTCCAGGCACCATGTCACCTTTATATCTGGTTTGCCCATATGTGGCTCTGAAAGATAGTTTCACTATAAATAGAACTCTAGTTTGGTGGTGTTTTTTCCAACACTTTAAATTTACCCTTACACTGTCTTCTGGCTTGCATCATTTCTAAAGAAAAATCAGTCATCATTCTTATTGTTGATACCTCATTATTCCTTCCATTTATTTTGATGATGATGATGATGATGAACATGATAATGCCTTTTTAAATTTTTTTTTTAATTGGTACCGGGGATCGAACTCAAGACCACGCACTTGCAAGGCAGGCGCTTATGCTACTGAGCTAAATCCCCAGCCCTTAATTTTTTTTTTTATTTTAAAGAGAATAAAACAAAAGAAAATAAAACAGAATGAAGCAGATCAGAACAGAACAATGCAAGCAGCACAGCACTTCACTACAAGACAATGGGATATAAACAGTGGCTACCATAATGTCTGTTGTTTTCTTTGAAATAGTTGAACATACCTTCACACACAATAATATCAAACATAACAAAATAGTATAAAATCAATCAAAAGAATGAAAGCATTATAGGACTTCAAAACCAGATAGCAGGAAATGAACAATGGCTACTATAATATTTCATTTTCCTCAAAAAAAATTTGTTCATACCATCACACATAATAAAATCAAATAAAACACAACAGAATAGAACCAATCAAGACAGAAGAACAAAAATGTGATAGGACTTCAAAACGAGATGATAGGAAACAGCAATGGCTGCCATAATGTCTCATTTTTTTCAAAATAGCTGCTCATATCATCAGACATAATAAAATCAAACAAAACAAAGCAGAATAAAACCAATTAAACAGGTGAGTGAAAGCATTATAAGACTTCAAAACAAAATAATAAGAAACCAATCATGGTTACCATAATACACCCCATTATGTTCAAAATAGCTGTCCATACCATCAAAAATCTAACAAAACAAGACAGAACAAAATGAAACCTAACAAAATTGTGAAAACAATATAAGAATTCAAGACAAGGCAATAAGAAATTAACAGTAATTACCACCTTCCCCTCCCAGGTGTTTCCTCTCCTATCACTCTTACAATAACTGTTTTGCTTTTGGGTCCCATTAACTCCTTCTGTTTTTTATGCTAGGGTTTGCCCATATGAGTTCAAACTGTTTTGCCCATGAACATGATCTACAGTTGCATCCATTTACCTACAAGAGCCTCAAGATTATTCTACTTTATAGTTGGGTAGCTTTCCACTGCATGAAAATATTACATCTTTCTTATCCATTCTCTGGTTGATGGGAAAGTTACTCTTGCTTTTTTTCTTGTCTCCTGTCACATGGAACAATTGTTTTCTCGCCTTTGATTTTTAGCCTATGAATTTCCTTTCCAGTTAAATGTGTTTCTTGTGTAGAGTGTTTCGATGCATCTGTTTCTTGATCCAGTCTCCCTATGTTTCTTTTTATTGCTGAACTGAGGCCATCTGCATTAATGGTTACAACCAGCATACTTTGGTTTGTCTCTGCCCTGCTAGCCTCCTGTTGTTGGCCCTCCACTTTTCCCCTTCATTCAATTGCCTGTCTTGTTTATTGATCCTCCTCTGCTGCTGTTCCTGGAAACATGATCATATTTATCTCTCTCTAGAATACCCTTTAGCTCTCCCTGTAGGGTTGGTTTGGTAGTCATGAATTCCTTTAGTTGTTCTTTATTCTTGAAGTATTTTATTTTTCTATCAATTTTGAAAGATAGTTTTGCAGGATATATCAATCTGGGTTGGAAGTTGTTTTCTTTCAAGGTTTGAAACACTTCACTACAAACTCTTCTTGACTTGACAGTTTGTGTTAATAAATCTTCTATGATTCTGGTGGGTTTTCTTTTTCTGTTTCTTTTCCCTAACAGCTTTTAGTATTCTGTTCTTGTGCTGAATTTCTGGGATCTTGATTATTATATGTCTGGGTATAGATTTACTTTGGTTATGGCTAGCTGGAGTCCTATATGCCCCACTTATCTGCATGCCAGATCCATTTCCCATGTTTGGGAAGTTTTCTGCTATTACTTCTGTAAATATACCTTTAATTTCATTTGTGTTGATCCCCGCTTCTTCACTGATACCTATCACTCTTAAAGTATGCTTCTTTGCATCATCTTGCAGCCATTGAATTGTTATTTCCTAATTCCTTGTTATTTTTAAGAGAGCTTTCCTTTCATGATTGTTAGCTGCAACTCTGTCTTCAAGGTTTGAAAATTTATCTTCAGTCTCTTTCAAGTGGTTTTGTCAACTTTTGATTGACTTTTTAATTTCCTGGATCTCTCTTTGAATCTGTTTCAATCACTGTAATTTCTTTTTACATTCATTCAATGTTTCAATCATTTTTCTATGCTCCTCTTTTTTAATCTATGGCTTCTTTAGATATGCTGAGCATTTCTTTCATTATGTTTGTGATTTCTTCTTTTACCTGAGACATTATTTTTGATTTGATTGCATTTACAATCTCATGAAGTTGTTTCTTTACTTCAGTTACTATCCTCTCAGAGATTTCAGGTATGTGACTTCCATTTTCTTCCACAACTATATCTTCCAGACTTGTTCTGTATGGGCTGGAGATCTGAGTTTGCCTTTTGTTCCTTCGTCTTGACATTCTCCTGGGTTCCTCCCAATTAGCTGGTTGGGAGGCAACAGGCATGTCCCACATTGGCTGCCCCTCCACAGTGTAAGGGAATGAGACAGGCACTTGGGTTCCTCTGACCCCAGATTTACAGGAAGGTAGCAGTGTGTGGGGCAGGCTTCTCCAGACTTGTGCAGCTACACTGGGGCTTTCCCAATGATCAGAGTGCATGGAGGTGGGGTTACTTCTCTCAGCCTGTATGTCTACACTGGGACTCCCATGATAGTGGCAGTCACATGGTGTTGTGTTTTTCTGATTCTCCTGGGTGGGTGATGGCTGCCCAAAGCAAACAAGGGTCTCCAATGGTGGCCTACAGGTACATGTGGCTTATCTGGCTGTATGTTCCTGCTCTTGCTGGCTGCCTGCAGGAAGGGGTCTTCTAGTGGCAGCACCTGGCAGGTGGAGGTGGATCTTCTGGTTCTCTCTGCCCATCCTGGCTGCCCTGGTGATGCCTTGATCTCACTTTGTAGCCCAGACTGTCCTTGAACTCACTTTGTAGCCCAGACTGACCTCAAACTCACAGGAATCCTCCTGCAATCCTGAGTGCAGGGACTATAGTCATATACCACCACATCCAGCATGTCTTTTATTTTTAATCTCTTCTCAAACTATGACTTACTTGGATGACTTCTCTCAACCTGTGTTCAAGCTTACTAGAGCTTTATTTTGAAATTTTAATTATTGTTAACACCCTCTAGTGAATTTTCAGTTGTAAACATTGCATTTTATAGTTCTAGAATTTCTATTTTCCCTCTTTTAGATTTCCCTTTTTCTTTCCTGAAATACTTCTATGTCTTTCCATTGTGTCCATCTTTTCCTTTGAATTTTTAAAAATGTAATTGTTTAAAAATTCTTTCTGCTGATTCAAAGTTCTGGGTTTAACTATGGGTCTGCTTTTATTAACTATGCTTTCTTTTTGGTGATTGATCAGCATATCCTGTTTCTTTGCATGGCTAATAATTTTTATTGCATGTAAAATATGTACATAAAATATAACAAAGATTGAAGTCTGATAATTTTTTATTTTATTTGCCAGAGAATGCAAAGCCTTTTCCACTAACAGATGAGGTGAAGGGCTGATTATGTAGATTCTTTCTGGTGTTAAATCAACTTGAATCTGGGGAGAAACTTTAACTGGTTTGAGAGCACCTATGTTTTAAGACAACTCTTTTTCCCTTACTACTGATGTCTTTTGGATTTTATCAATATTAGCATTGATAGGCTTCCATTTTAGCTATTTTCACGTGCCTTGGATTTAACTCAGCAAGATACTGAAAGCCAAACATTACAAGAACCTATGAGGTTTTGTAATTCTGCTGTTCTCTTTAGCTCTTTCTTCACTGATACACTTTTTGTCAGTGTTTGAAGGCAAGGGTAAGATATGAAAGATATTAACCCAATTTATATGCATAGTTGGGACTCTTCTATATTCCAACCTATTCTTCTAGTCTTCACTACCATCTACTGCTCAACTGATTTCTTCTCCTCCCAGCAAGTCTCCTCTCCAGGACAACTCCCAGCAAGTCTCAACTCCAGGATAACTAGACCAGAAATTCTTGTCAGAAATGATTGCTGTGCTACCTTTCTCTTTACCAATAAAAGCTTCATTTCTCTGAAATTCAATTTGATAAGGCTTCCTTTGTCCTCTGATCTAAGTTAGCCCTTAGGAAATATGATTTTTATTTTCTCTGGGATTTTCTTTGTGTTACCATGGATACAAAGGTTTTCCATGCCCTTCTGAAGTGGAAATTTGAATCAAACATTTTAATTAAAAAAGTAAAATCACTAGAAGAAAATAAGGGAGAATTTGTTTTATTATCTTGCAGTAGAGATAATATTTTCAAAGCAAGGCCTAAACTTTACAACCTCAGAATTCATAAGGAAAATAACTTAATGAATCTCTCACCTCTGTTCTCTCTCTCTGTCCCTATGTCTCTCTGTCTCTGTCTCTCTCTCTCCCTATATATATATGTATATATATCTTATCTATGTATGTTTGTATACACACATGTGTATATACATATCTTAAACTTTAATATAGCAAAATTTAGCAAAAGCACTTAGCAAACTAAGAAAAATACCTGCAACACATAAAGCCAATATTTCTTTTTAAAAACTAAGAGGTTTTTTAATATAATAAAAAAGCTGGATAAAAGCCAGTAGTTAACATAAAAATCATTATACGTAAACTATAAGAAAAGATCCTCCTGGTCATGATGATGTAAATCTGTGACCCCAGCTATTTATGAGAGTATCCAAGAGGATCACAAGTTCTAGGGCAATCTGGAAATTTAGAAAGACACTACTGAAGGAGCTAAAGATGGCCAATCAGTGAGCAACAAAATACAGAGCATCCTGGGGAGAAACAACTCATATGCCAGAATAAAACATCCTGGAGAGATCCAGACAGAGGGAGATGGATCCTCTTGACACAGCAAGAAATCAACATGAAAAAAGCTCATCAAACACGCAGTCTCGGGGCTACAATTGGAACGGCTAAAATTAGCAGACACAGCACTTTCCACTGTGACCCGCTGAACTTCCTGAACTCGTGCCGGCCATGACTCACAGGAGCCACAGCCATGCTGAAGTTAGGGGTTGGTGAGCCCAGTGGAGAATGGAGCTGCTGAAGGGACCTTCATTAATCCATGGTCAGTGCTGGGAATAAGACCCCCCCATGGGAAGGGCATGACCAAGAGGGCAACACGTTGCAATCAGACAGGAGAGCCTGAACTAGGAACAACAGTGACTTCAGTCGGTTGCTCCCTCCCCAGAGCAGATTCATGGGATTTGCTTGGCCTGGTTCACGCCCCTGGCCAGGACCCAATAAGCCATCCCAAATCGATTCCCTACTCCTAGAGCACACTAACCTGGTGAAGGCCCCTGAAATGTGACTGACCTGGTGGGGAGGGGCTAGCATACATTGCCCCTGCTTGCACTTCAATGACCAAGAGAAAATTGGAGAGGGCAGAAATCCCTCGTCAACCTGCTTCAGAAGAACTATAACCAATAAGGAAAGGAGCTGAGACCTCCACTATACACCTGTATGGAGGAAACCAAAAACATGACAAAAGAGAGAGAAAAAAAAGAAGCCCCCAGCCCAAAACCTTAGAACACTGACCCAGGAGAGGGAAAAACAAAAGAGACTGAGGGCAGCAAACAGGCAACATCAGACACGGCTTCAATGGACATTAAGAGATATCTTTGGGACCTTGTAGATGAGTTCAAAACATATTAAATCAGGTAAACCAAGATATAAGTAGATTAATTAAAGAAATGCTAAGCACCTCTCAAGAAGATACAGACAGAAGAAGGGAGGAACACAAGAAAAGGAGAGAAACCTTTGATAAAGAATATAAAGAAAATCTAGAATACATGAAGCAGATTCAAAGAGACTACCAGGAAATTAAAAACTCCAATGAGAGCTGGCAAAACTCCTTTAAAGAAACTAAGGATAGACTATCAAAACGTGAAGTAAAGGTTGCAATGTGTGATCATGAAAGGAAAGATCTCTTAAAAATAACAAGGAAACAGGCAGTAACAAAATACAAAGGCTAGAAGATGACAAAAGAATCTATAATTTAAGAATAAGAAACATGAGTGAAGACATAGGAACAAAAACAGGTGAATTACAAAGGCTATTCACTGAAATAATTAAGGAAAACTTCGCAAGCATGGGAAAAGAAAATGATATTTGGTTATGTGAGGCATACAGAATTCCAGCCACCTACAACCAAAACAGAGCTACACCCAGACATATAATAATCAAGATACCAGAAATTCAATATAAAAACAATATTAAAAGCCATCAGAGAAAAGAAACAGATTACCTATAAAGGAAAGCCCATCAAGAACACAGCAGACTTCTTGACACAGACCATCAGATCAAGAAGAGGTTGGGGCGAAGTATTCCAAGCCCTGAAAGAAAAAATAACTTCCATCCCAGATTGATGTATCCTGCAAAACTATCACTAGAAATTAATGGAGAAACAAGATGCTTCCATGATAAAGAGGAACTGGGGAAATTTGTGACCACCAGTCCAACCCTACAGAGAATACTGAAGGACATTCTAGAGAGAGAGAAAAAAAATACCAGGACTTTATGAACAGTGGCAGAAAGGCCTCAATGAATGGGGCAGGCAATAGAATGAAGAGAAAAGTAGACAAACAAAGGCAGAAAAATAGCATAGCAGAAATGAGGCAGAGAAGATGGGCTATAATCTCTAACATAGATGGCCTTGATACACTAAAAAAAAAAAAAGACAGGCAGAGTAGACCAGGAGGTAGGGTCCATTGTGATGCTCTGTACAGGAACTACAATCAACCTGAGAGAGGGTTTATGGACCAAAAACCAAATATGAGAAAACAATGCTCTATGTAACAGTGAGCCAGAGAGAAATAGGAGCAACTTGACCACCACCTGCACATATGTTGAAAAGACAGGATACTTATGTGCAGTAGAGAACTACTCAGCTATAATGAAGGAAAACCTTGAGGCTTCTGTAGATAAAGGAATACAACTTGAGATCAAGTTCTTGAGTAAGAAGGTTCAGAACCACTTAGGTAAAAAGCAGGTTGCCCCCAATCTAAAAACTGAGGGAGTTGGTGGGACCCAAAATGCACAGCACCCTATGGGAGTGAAAGGGGAGGAATAGTCTAAAAAAAGAAGGTAGAGGATATCGTTAATAATGTACAAGGATTTAAAACCCACATTACTCACACCATTCTGCTTAGCTGTATTATATTCTGTTCCAGTTTGTCTACTTGTACTAGATTTGAGGGCACAGACAGTTATCCCCAAAACAGCAGGATATAGTATGGTAATCAACCTTAATTTCCTATTAACGTAATCTGTAGCTCTGTATAACTTACACTGTTTTACCATGACTGATCTTAATTGAATCTGGTTTGTTAGATTGCTGTTTTGTATTGATAGATTTTATTCAAAGCTGTTATGATTGGTAGTATCAAGTCTGAGAGTATAGGCAACTGCACTTAAGATGACAAGATTCACTAGAATATCCACTCTGGTTTGATCATTATCTGCCTTTGAAGTTTTACATTGTCTACAATGTTTTATTTTTACTAATAGTGTTATGTACTGCTCTATTCAATTATACTGCTATATTCGATTATGCCTGATGATACAGACAATTCTATTGAAGATAATAAGAGACAACACAGTAACCGTTGTAAATCACCTTGTACTATGGTTTTATACAACTTTTTGGTTTCCTGTTTTTATAGAAATTTGTTTTGTTTTGTCTTGCTAGGTTTTGTTTTTCCCTCTAATACAGAAAGGACAGAAATACATATAGAGACTCATGCATGCATAGCTGTTTACAGTCTCACTGTTTGCATATCTACTTTGCATGCTTTAACTTTGTAACTTGAACAACTATTTCTAAAAGGACAATATGTAATTTATCAACTAGTGATTTCTTACTGTTTATCTTTTTTTTTAAATTCTGTATTATTTCTACCCTTTTCATGTTTTTTTTCTCTTTAAATAAAAAAATTTAAAAAAAGAAAGACACTGCCTCAAAATAACATATAGAAAGGACTAGGAAAGTGCCTCAATGGTAGAGTACTTATCCAGCATGAATGAGGCTCTCAGTTCCATCTTTAGTACCACTCATATACACAAAAAGATGTTCAAATTTACTGATAATTAGAACTATGGACTGCACAGACAGAATTTGCCTATCAATTTGATAAAGTCATGTACTATCAAGGAAACCAACACTTACATACACCATAGATGTGAGTGTAAACTAACAACATCCTTAGATGTATTTGTTTGGTATTACCATAGAGTATTTGGTAATATCTAATAAAATTAGAAACTTAATATATACTCTTTGACCTAACAATTTCAATTTTGGGAATTTATGCTAAAGATGCCTAAAATGCACACACAGATAACTGGCTCAAAATTTATAATATTGGGGCTTGAGATTTAGCTCAGTGGCATAAGCACCTGCCTGGCAAGTGCGTGGTTGTGAGTTCAATCCCCGGTACCAAAAAAAAAAAAAAAAAAAATTTATAATATCATCTCAACAGAACTCCCCAAAGAAGGAAATTAAGAAGTATGTGTGCTATTATAGAAAGATTACCAAGTTAAATAGCCAGTTGTAAAACTTGAGATACAGAATAATATAATTTATATGTCATTTAAAAGAAATGGATTCATGTCTCTAGGGCTAATATCTGGAAAGTATACAGGAAACTGCTGAGGAGTGGGACAAGAAATATGACATAGGAGGAAAGTTGGCTTTTCAATTTAAACCCAACTTTTATCTGAATAAAAATTTTAAAAATTACTTTCATAAAAGAAAGAAATAAATTATCACTGTGTTACCAAAGAGGGCATTGCACAATGTTTATTGCTAACTGACTTATAGTGACTAATGTATCATAGACATGTATGTTCCCTTTTAAATATTCTTTGTTGGCTGGTTACAAAGCATTTCTTATAGGAAAAGCAATGTGTGGATCAATGAACAGATGAAACTATGAATTTATTGGCAATATCTGTGAGATAAGCAAGTTAACAGAATTCTGGTAACCTCAAAATGCTATTAAATTTAGCAAGTCTCATTCTTAAAGATAGACCTATAATAACTTATTTTTCTGACTTATGCTAAAAAAAAAATCCCAGTAGTCATAAAGGCTCTGAAAAAGTATCAATGGAATTTTGCTTTTGTGTGCAGCTGAGAAGTTAGTCCATAAAGAATGTCCTGCACTGTATGAGCCATGACAGCATTTTAGAATTGGGAAATATTGCTCTGGGAACCAGAAGTGTGGGTTCTGTTGTTTTTGGTTCACTACTAATGAGCACACAGTCTTAAATGAGTTTCTTTCTTTTTCTAGGACTCATTTGTAAAGTTGGGCTGATGGTTTGGGTTGTTTATCCTTCTAAAATTGTGCATTTAAAACAGAAAAAAGTAAAACACAAAAAAGCAAGAAAAAAATAAGCAACATAATCTACATTTTGGCCTTACTAAAATTTCTGTTTTTGAATAATAATCTCAATGTTAATTCATTTGCCCAGAATGCTCCAGCTAGTTGGGGATGTGAATTGTGTTAATTGGAGCTTGGTTTTTAATCTTGGGGATCTGGGGCTCTAAAGCTTGCCTTCTTTCATTACTGGTGCTCAGAGACATACATTAGATATATGTTTTTGGTTTCACATATTATCTATAGATAGATGAATGCATCTATTTAATGCCAAATTTTATCTTATTTATTCAGGTGGAGAAATGTTTACCTGATAAGATCATTCAGGTTGTTATTTAGAATTCCTGAACTTCAGCAAGAAAACCTACAATAAAGCCTAATTATTTTCCTCAAAACTTCAAATGAGGTTCCCCAGTGGGTCTAAAGAAGGCCATACCATGGTCAGAAAAGTTATCCTGTATCTATGTCTCTGATGTTCCTGCACACAACTACTGACCACAGCCAACTTGCTATGATACACATTGATCGTTTGCTGCAGGAGGCACTGCACTGAGGACTCTGTGAAGACAAACAGAGGCTCATTTCTGGGGTGAGTTTAGCTCTAACACAGAACAGTGAAAGACCATTTATCAGTAGGTGAAACAGAATTGTGCTGGAACAGAGCCAACAGGAGTTCAATTAGGCAGAGACAAATGGAGGGAAAGGAAGGGATGGCATCCTGCTTTAAGTGCAAGCATCATCTCCTTAGAAACCACAGCTGTAAACAGCCACAATTCATGCTCTGTTGATCTGTCCCCAACGTCATCCTGCAAAGAAGCCACCAAGGGACAAAGCCAGTAAATGAAGGTAGCTCTGCCACAGAAGATGAACTTGTAGCAACACAGTAGGGTTAAATATATTTTAGACTTGAAATGCTGAGGCTGCTTTCTAGGAAGCAGTTCTGTTTTCCTGGCTTGTTTCTTTGTTTGTCTGATAACCAATATAATTGAAAAAGTCACTCCTTCCATATACAAATCATGTTTTTATTAGGTCACCTTTCCTTTCATTGGATCTGTAAGTTTTCATAATAGACCTTCTGTTAAATTAAATGGTATATGTGGGAGGGGATGAGAACTCCTAATTAAGTTGATTTTTCTCTCCCTTAGCATCTCCCTCACTTTCCTCAATTGGTTTGTAATATATTAGCAAGTTAGTATAATAGTGCATGTTCACAGCTCAGAAATAAATAGCTATGCATTTCACAGAAAGCTTATGCTCATTTACTATTTATTTACTTACTTTTATGGGTGGAGTATGACACAATAAGAAATTTTGGTAACCACTATTTAAAATTAAGTCTGGATCATGGCTTCTGCCACTTTGCTCCTCCATATCTAAAAAGTGACACCAAAGATCAAGACAACCCAGGATGCTGCCATAGTAAGATACTTCTGTAATCCAGTTATGAAATGTTTCACTTGAAAAATATAACAAGTGAACACAGCAATAATAAGAGTTAAAAGAGGAATAAAAAGAGATTCAATACAAGTCGTGAGTATAAATATTTAAAGTAAAGGCAGGAATTAAAATAATAAAATTTACATTTCAGGTCATATAACTGTTTACTTATAAAATGTTGTTTTAAAAAATTACTCATTTTGGGGGATAGAGATGTCCTCAAATCGAGGACAAATTCCTGTGTGCTACTGTGAAGGAGAAGCCATAAGGCTGAGGCTCTAGGATGCTCAACTTGCACATGGTTTGGCTTACCCACCAGCTACACTCTGGCCTTCTATTCAGTCAGGCTTAGAAGTCATTTGACTTGTTTATTGATCAGGGTATTTTTACTCTGAATTTTTTCTTGGATTATGAAAGGAAAGTAAATAACAGATATGTTGCCAATCAGTTAAGGGTTCTTTTGCTCAATTCAGATGGAAATCACAAATCAGCAAAGCGCAACTTCATTAGTAGACCCAGGCTTTGAATGCCAATGGTCCTCAGCCTTAATGTTACAGCTCTTGGCAACTCCTAGCCACCTCTATCAGTTCCTCAGCAGTTGAGGTCCTTTGGCAGCTTTCTGAAGCTCTGCTTGCACCTTCAACTGCTTCTTTGGAGGTGACCAAATGTCTGTATTGGCCTCCATTGATTTCCAACAGTCCCTAATGATCTTCACTCGCTGCTGGTATCTGCCAGTGTCCTCTAGAGTTCTTCGGGGCTAATGTTTACAGTTCCTTGTATTGCAATCTGCTCTTCCCACCCTACTCAAACCAGGAATCATAAGTAGATTTAGAAGACCACTCAAGCAATGTTTTATTGGAATCTGTGATATAGCACAGTGAGGTACTATATAGGCAAGAGCCTTCCTATACTGACCTCAGGAGTGTGAGGAAGTCCTGTTTATATAGAGGCGCAATAGACTGTACATGACATGCAGCTTCATACATTTCACAAACCTACTTGACAATTTTCCAGAGTTGTCTGAGATTACAGGGCAGAGTCATTGGGAGTGTGTGCAGAGCAGAGTTATATATGATAGGTCTGTTTCAAACCTGCTACAGTCAGGGTGGATATCTAACAGAACAGCTGAGGGCATTTAAGAGAGCCATAGTGTCCTGGTGACAGTTGGGTAGAACTTCAGTAGAAGTGGCTGCTTGATTGATAGCTCCCATCTCCCCAAAATTGTCAGGGCTGGAAAAAATTGCCAGTGCTTTTGAGGAGTCTTTAAGGAAGGCCAACTGTGTTGATAATGAACACCTGGGGCTTAAAGATTTTGGGGATATCAACAATGGGTCTCATCCCTCCCCATCTTTGCTCTGTCAGGCATGGTTTCCTGGCTGTTATGGCTTGTGTCCAGATGTCCCCCAAAAGCTTCATGTGCTTTTATGTGGAGCTTTTGGGAAGCAACTGGATCATGGGCATTATGATACTGGAATATGATATGCTGAAGAATATATATATATATATATATATATATATATATATATCCCTTTTACTTCCTTGATCCTGCATGCTGCATCTTGCCCATGAACTGTTTCTTCTCTGTCATGCTGTCTTGCATTGGAACCAGGTAACTAGGGACTGAAATCTCCACAAATTCATTTAACTTGTAGGCATCAGGTATTTTATCCCAATAATGAGGATGTAACTAAGATACTGGCTGTTCTTCAGAGAGACTACAATAACATCTACAGCAGCAGAAGCTAGGGAAGGAGCATAGGGCTATTAGCTGAGCTGCAGCTTCTGTCATCAAGGCTGGAGGGAGGCCAGAAGATCTCAGAAAGACCCAGGCCACCTTCAAGGAAACAATGAGGAGCAACATGGAGGTGTCACAGCTGCCAGTTGAGACCTGTCTATTATGAAAAGGATAGAGTCAGGCCTCACCACCCTCAGAAGCCATGAAATTATGCATGGCTATAGGAAGCCCTTCCAGACATTGTCACTGTTCAATGGAATCCACATTTGTAATCCCAGGGAAAGGTTATTAGAGTTCCAATAGGTAATTCCAATCTACCACTTGCAGTGCAATTCACAGCAAGAATAAAGAAATGAATACATATCTGTAGGTGTGGGGAGGCAAGGAGGTCCTAAATCCAATTAGAACAATGGCTAACCAGAAAAAAGGCCTTGATACAGGGTCAAACTCAGGTTTTATTAATTTGTGAATAGGGGAGTGACTCAGGGATGAGTGACTGTGACAATGGCAGGAAGCTGTGTGCTGGGCTGAGTAGGAGACAGAGTCCAACCTCTGCAATATGCAGAGAGAGAAAGAGAGAGAGAGAGATGCAGAAAGAGTAATCTACATAACACAGTTTGAGGAAGTATCATGGTTTTGGGGTTAGTGCTTCAGCTTTGATATAGAGTCTTCATGCCCTATGACTTCAAGGCCTCTTTCCTTTTTCTTTTTTAAATTTTGTATATTTTATTTTTTATTTTAATGAAAATAAAACCAAGCAAAACAAAACAGAACAAAGCCAAACAAAATGAAACAGTACAAGTGATACAGGACCCCAAAACAAGACAATAGAAAATCAACAATGATCACCATAATGCCTTCTGCCATCCTCAAAACAGCTGCCCACAACTTCAGACACAGTAAAAATCAAACAAAACAAAACAGAATAAAACCTAACCAAACAAAACAATGAAAATGATTCACAATCAAAACAAGACAGTAGGGAATCAACAGTGGACACCACCCTCAGAAGGAGATCCCCCACTGATGCTACACTGCATATTTTTATCCTCTGAATAGATGATCAGACCACCAGCTCTAGGTCTGCAAAGTCAGTCATACACTAAACACTACAAGCATTAAGTTGCATTCCACCTCAGTAGTCATCATCACAGCCTGTGTTTCTCCAGATCAGCTGGTTGTTTGTTGGGGGGAGGAGAGACCGCGGTCCTTCTTGTCTCCCAGCCCATGCACCAGAAGGGACTGACATTTGTTTCTCCCCACAATGGCCTGTGCATGGCACCAACTTACAGGGAGGGCTTGGCATCTTTTGGCTTCTTATTCTCCTCCCTTGAAGTCCATGAATGGTGCCAACTCATGAGAAAAGTCTCCTTCATGGCCTCTTTCTTGAGACTCAGTCCCATCCAGCTGTGTGGTGTTAAGTCATACAGCCTAGGTGTGCACGCCAGTTGGAAGTTTTAGGCAGGACATCACTGACCTGTCACACTGCTTTAAAGACTACACATCAGCATCTTGGCTAGGTCAATTGAGGGGATAAAGAAATATCCTAGTTATCTCTGTACATATCAATACACAGAAATAGGGCCAGGTTTAGCCAAAATGGAGACAAACGCTCTTCCTTCAAGAAGAGCCATCCTGGTGGTCCTTTACACAAGGCCACTGAATGAGACAAATCATGGCCTCCTTGGCAGTCAGAGGTCTGCATGGCATGGTTTAAGCTTGTCTGTAAATGCAAAATCAAGCTCCAGATATCTCCTACACTTGTATATCCTGGCACCCAACTCTGCTCCAGATTGACACTCACTAGGTTGACTTATGGAACTTGAATCTTACACTGGGTCCCCCTCAGTAGGTATCCTAGGCGGCTGTCTCCCCATTCCTTACCATTTCTCCTCCTCTACTTCCCAATGCTAAGCACAACCTGGACTGCTAATCAAGCACTTGAATGAAAGTTTAATTGGCAGAAAAGTAAGGATGGGACACCTCTGCTTGCAAATTAAATCCCTTGTTTCTTTTAGAGAATCTGAAAAGATTAAACTCAAGTCACTTCTTAGACATGGAGACTGAGTAGCAGAATTAGGGCAAAACATAATCAACAATAAGAGAAGCAAATGCCTTTTTAGTTGAAGCAAGGTACTGATCCAGCAGCTCAGATATGACTGGTCCCCAATGAGGAGGCATTGACCATGGCTACCACACCAGGAGATGGAAAGAGGTGCTCCAAAGGCAGATGGAGTGTTTGAGTCTTATGTTGTTGCTTGTTACATTTTGACTAATCCTTCTTCATAAATCTCCTTGCAGGCTTACTATTTGGCCATAGTTGACTGACTCATTGTCCCCATTGCAGTTATATTTCATTTCCAGTTTATGACCTATTAATATTTAACATATTATAGGGATTCCTGAGTAAGTACTATTTTCAGAGCACAGATAAGAGACAGTTTATAGGAGATCTTCTAGTGATGTCTGGCATCTTTGAGTTCTAATATATTAAAATGCTCAGTGGATTGTAGATAACTGAAACAGTAAGACGTTTTATTTTCCTTTGAATTTTACTCTGAAGTAGGAATGCACTTTTTAAAATCATAATTTGAACCATGATTTGCTTCTTTAGTCCCTGAAATGAAGCAAACCTTGAGTAGAATAACGTCCAGTTATCCTGTTTTTCCCCTGGTGATGATCCCAAGAAGTATACAGGAGTTAAGGATTGTTGAATGTCTTATTGTAAAGAGAGATCAACATGGGAATGGTAAAAGCATTGTTTTTCTTCCCTGCCTTCCCCTCCATTTTTGCAGTGCTTCTATGGACCAAAAGTATGAATGCCATTGGTCAGGCCCTGATGGATCACTTCACAGCAGGGGACGGGGAAGTTAGAGAGACTGAAGGGAGGGGCCTCCCTTCTCAGTTTCCCACTTTCTTTTCTAATTTGACCTTTGTCACACCTTGCAAGTTATTTCCTAACTTCCTATTCACAGTTTCCTCTATAACTGGTGGGAGAGCTTTTGGACTACAAAGGCAAACCTGAAAATGTGTTTAGAGGATTGAGCAAAAGACTAAGCAATGCAGGGAAAGAAGATATGGGGTTGTATTTAAGGATATCCTGCCCTCAGCCTATTGCAGATAACTACACCAGTGCAGGCACCTAGAAGGACACTCTATTATTTTTGTTGTCACCACTGTTTGTAGTGAGGTCACTGCCAAGCATTGTATAACTCTAAAGGACAGTGCTGGCTTGTGAGCAGAATGTAAGCCTCCAGTACTCATGGAACTCAGCTTTGAATAGCAAGCTCTGCTATTCATTAAGGGACAAATCAATATATTTCTCAGAAAATAGCCTAAATTTTTTGATCATTAAAATGAGAGTGAGAGATCAACTAGCCTTGTGAGGTCTCCATAAGGATTATAAAGAGGCACATGTGAGAGTCTCAAAAAAAAAAAAAAAAAAAGGTCTACTCTAATGGTCAGACCCATAAACTGTGATGAGGAAGAAAATAGTAAGGTAAATTTTTTTCTTCTTATAGAGAAGTGAAAAGAAAATGGAGAAACTGATAAATTTTTGTATTAATAATTTTGGGCTACAGTTTGACTCTCTGAATAACGGATTCACATTTTCCAGATCCTTGACCCAAAAGGTCACCCATGATAACATTCTCTTTTTTTGGGGGGGTACTGGGGATCGAACTCAAGACCTCACACTTAACAGGCAAGTGCTTGAGCCTCTGAGCTAAATCCCTGGCCCAATATTACCTTTCCTAATGGTTCAGCACTCACCCAGTAGGGAGACAAAAGTCCACACGCTGACTAATTAACAAATAAAACCTTATGTTCCTCAGCTACTGTTATGGTCCTTGCTAAAAGTTGAAGCTATGAAAAGAAATAAAAACCATATACACCTTCCCAAGGTTTACAAAAACTGTACAGTAATTGCAGAAAGTTTCCAAGCAAAAATTTTCTCCATAGCCCAAATTATTTGTGAGGTGTTTTTAAAAAACAGAAAATATGTTCCTTGCTTGGACCAATTTCCATGTTAAATGTCTGCCTTCATCACTCATTTTTATTACCAGTCTAAACTCAGTCTGTTTCAATAGAGGCCATTTACAGCATACAATAAAAGGGATTCATTATTCATTTTCCTCTTATTATCTTTCAATTGCTCTAGCTCTTGATACTGCTTAAAGTGGACATTAGGCCCTAGTAGCCAGTACATTAGAGGGTGCAATTGATGATAATACTGTACTTAACACCCTCAAGCACATAGACAAGGAACCAATCTTCTCTAGTCTCATGGTTGGTGCTGCTTTTCATTACATTGATTCTATTTTCATCTTATTAAGCTTGTCTTTTCCATAGGAACTCCTGTTTCACTAAATACTGTGTTTTCTTCTTGGCCTGCAATTGCAAGCCCCATTTGGTTAGCTTAAAAAATCTTCCCTTAAATGCACACACACACACACACACGCACACATGCACACACACGGGCCAAATTACACACATAATTAAGCATAATTTCTCTAGAAACAAGTTGACAATAGCCACTAAAATTTCAGGCAGAGATTGAATTCAAATGATACTCTTTTTGAATGGCTGTCAAAATGAATGACTATTTGGGTTATATCACAACCCAAATAAGAGATGGTAGCCCTCAAAACATGCTGGCATTTATTGTGTAGATTATTACCTTTGTTTCAAACCACTTCTACTTCTTTTGGATGGATTCAGCCATCCTTATCATGATGTTATGTTCTTCCTTTGATACAGCTTACTAAAATTAGAATTAGTACATTCCAGAAAAATAATCTAGGGGGAAAATTCCACTGGCTTTGATCATTGAAGTTAATATCATTTCATTTATAGATTTATAGATAAAAACTTACTTTTTATTTTATTTTATCTTTTTTTGAGACAGGGTCTCACTATGCAATTCAGGCTGGTCTTGAGCTTGCTTTGTAATCCAGGTTGGTCTCAAACTCATAAGGATCCTCCTCCCTCAACCTCCCAAGTGCCACCATGAGCCACCATGCCTAGCACAAAAATTTACCTTTTAAATAAACATATAGCTGCTTTCTCTCTGAAACTCCAAGCTATTTACAAATCTCATGGTTCCTATGAGTTCACTAAAGCATAGTGGTCTTATGCCACCCAGACTAGAAATCTACCATCTCCCCCTCCCCATCTCTGGCATCCTGAATGAGGTATGTAAAGTTCTCTATATGTCCATTTCCCAATTAGCCAAATGAGTATAATGATACTAGTTAAGAGGAACAAAAAAAGAAGCTGTGTAAAAAAGGAACAAAAAAAGAAGCTTGCAGTGTCTGGATCATAATAGAGGCTTCACAGAGATCATTTCCTGTCTCTATACCCACTAGTAATTAGGTGGCTATTATATAATATGCATGTTTTTCCTCTTCCATTTTTTTTTGTGGTGTTCAAGATTGAACCAAGGGCTTCAAGCATTTGAACATGAACACATGTTCTACCATTGAGCTATTGCCACAGTCCAATAATATGAATTTTTACATGCTATCCTTACCTCATAACACTCTGTGTTATGCCATCTTTATCTCATAACATTCTGTTTGGTTCATGGTATTGTCCCCATTTTGTAGACTGGAAGACTAGCAAACTGAAGTCATTAATACATTTTAGAACTGGATTTAGAGCTCATACCTTCCATCACTGATTTTTCACATCTTTCCAGCACACATGGTGTGTGTGAGACCCTGGACTCATGTTCCGAAAGTGGTATGTCTTGGAAGACATGGGAAATACCTGGTCATTCCCCACTTTTGTGACCATGGGGCTATTGAAAACATTTTGAGTCTGCTATAATGGCATGCAGAAACACTGAAACAACACACAGGATTTGAGGCAGATTTATGTCAACCAGCACTGATGGGGATCATTCTCAGAATATCAGACCTTGATCTCTGGTGGTCTAGGGCTTATATGAAGTAAGCAAGCAGCAGGTACAGAGACAGAATGGCTTGCCAATTGGGATTGATTTATATGATGTACATGATAGTGACCAGTTATGCATCACAGTAACCAGCCGATTCTAAGAGATAGGAACAACCAGAACTGTAACAGGAACAATTACCTGCACAAGAAACTGAAGTATACTGGCTGGGGGGCAGTGCATTTTCTGCTACACTGCCAGTGTTGACGTGTAGATATCCTTCAGAGTCTACCTTTTCCTGAGGCAATGGAAAAAGCTAATCTAATTGGGAACTGTTTATTATGGTGAAATTAATAAGAAATTTGGTGTCCATTTCTAAGAGAAACAATTTTGTGTCTTGGGAGATTTACTATTAGAAGTAGGCAGGAGAGGGATTAAAAGTAGAAAATCTGTACTGTGACATTGATGTAAATAATTACATGTATGTGAAAATAGAGTAAGAAATACTGCTAGAGTCAACTTCAGTCACATGACTTAATTCTGCTTTTTCGTGATAGGAACCGAGCCTCATAATGTGGTAGGGCTTCCAAATTATTTGAGCATCCATTTCCTTAAAAGATTGACTTCCTGAGTCAAAAAGTTAACCTCACTTTGATTTTTATTCTTGAATAAAGCATTATAGATGAGATTACTTTTTTCAAAATCTCAAAATGTGCACAAATGAACATCAAGTCATTTTGAATAGAAGGGACATCTGGCAGCATTTGGATTTAGAGCATCCATCTAGAAATATTACTGATTTAATGACTCATCATTCGGAAGCAATGCAGTTGGGTCAGATGAATTTTTAGCAACTTTATGAGCAACTGATCTTTTTTATTTTATAGAAGTTAAAAGGGAAAGAGAGGGGAAGAAAAAAAGGAAGGGAGAGTTGGGAGAGTCTGCCATAAGCTCCAGATGTGATTCCTTCATATTATCTCCTTTTGTTCTCCCAACTGGCCCTTTTTTTCTCCACTAGAGCTCATCTTTTGGAAAATATCTTGCCATGTGATTTTTACACTTACAGTGTCTTCCCAGCTACACAATAGGTCTTTCTCAGATTATTCAATCTACCCTTCTCTCATCTCGATTTTCATTCCTGGTTTCACCTTGTTCCCTTTCCCTCTCCCACTCCAGCTGGCTCCTAAGCAAGGAATGCGCAGGATGTGCCACAGCTGCTTGGCCTTGCTCAGCTTTGCAAATGACCAGCATGGCACTTCCCCAGCTCAGTGTGGAAAGTAAAGCCCAAAAGAGTTTTTAAAAAAGATTGATAAGGTCACATAGTTAGTTTTGGACTCAGAATTTGAAACCCAAATTCATGCATTAAGCCAGTTAGCTATATAATTAATATATAGATACAAGCCATTTTGATGCTAAAATTTCTGCTTTTAAAACTAGACCCATAAACCACAGAAATCATGCATTGGTTGGATCTGTTATGGCAATTCTGGCCCAGGGTACTTTGAACCATGGTAGGTGTAGAAAAGTTACTCCTATGCTTGTGATTACAATCAAGATGGAACAGTAGCAGTTAGGAGCTACCCTTTGGGAAAATACTTCTATTGACAAATATATAATGATCAAAAATATATTAAAAATAAGGAATAGAGAAGCAGTGCCTGACTTTCAATTACCTTAAATTAAAAAATCTGTGCAGTTGCACATCTAAAGAGAAATAATTAATATTGATCCTTTTACCTGCTGTTCTTATTTCCTTAACCCTTAAATCCATTTATAAATTACTAAATTGTAACCAATTATAACTCTGTTTACATGTTAATAAGTGTAGGCTCTTAGATTGAGATGATCATTGATGCTTTTATTCAGCCCACAGTTTCCCCTGAAAAATGGGTGGAATCAAGATGGTCATGGTGTAGTCAATAAATGTTAGGTGATGGACTGAGCAGAATGTTGAGGAACTGGTGTAATAGGGTTAGAACTGCTCAACAGGCTGGCTCTTGCCACTTCTGGGTGTTCTGTCAGTTAACCTTCCTTCTCACTTGCTCCTCAGAGCCAATCTTGCCACCTGGATATCACAGAAAAGGAGTATGTGGATACAGGGCTTCAGTCTATATTTATGATTGGCATCTTCTGTGCTCAGAAATACTCTGGGCCTTTCCATCAACAACATACAAGTTTATCTTTACACATTTTGCTAGCTGTTCAACCTTGAGGAAATGACTAAACCTCACTCAGTTTGCTCCTTTGACTATAAAAATGTAAATAATAACTACCTGCCATACTTAAGGGGATATTGCTAAAGGAAGGCTTGTAAACACTGTTTGCTTTCACAAATAGACAAGAAAAACATTATAGATTTTGACATGTCTGCTTCCTTCTTTCAAAATCCAGTGGAAGAGAGACAAATGTTTCTGAATCCCAAAATGAAAACATATACTCAAAGTTCACAGCCTTCCCATGGCATCATGCAGATAGTAGCATAATTTCATAAAGTGACCAGCCTAGGATCTTTCAGGACAACATGTTATGCCTAATTCACCAAGCACCCTTGGAGAGCAGATCCTTTTCTTTTGAAGCTCTGACGAAAGGAATCCATGAAACACAGGTTAATAGGTTTTCCCAAGTATCACCAGAATATGGAAACAAAACTGGGCTATTAATGAAGCAAAATAAGGGAGAAAAACAGCCAGATTGAGATCTGCTGGATTTAGGATTTTGAATTTTATTAACCAAAATATTTTCATAATTGCATGATTCACCTAAGAACGCTGAGAATTATTTATAAAACACATAGGTCCTTTAATATAGCAGGGATAAGCCTGAAACACTCCAGTTAGTGCATGTAGTTTTCATGAGATCCATTCGTCACTTCAACAAGAGAAAGAACTTGTTCTCCTCTTTTCAAACACAAACATCGGCCCCTCTTCATCTGCTTCCCTGAGGAGTACCACCCTTCTCTCTTTGTTTATGCTAATGTAATAAACTGTCCTGCCGGAGTTCTGCCTAAACATAATATTAAATAGTCAACAACATAATCAATTATTTTACCAGCAGGAATGACTTGTTTACTTAGTCTCTCCTTTGAAAACAGTCTTTTCTAGAAAGGCATTTAATACTTTACTTATTTTGACAGCATCAGGAAACTCCATTGTTAATCAAAAGCATGTTAAATCAAACAGACATATTTAAAGGCAATAGCCAAGATTTGTCAATGGGATTGACTTTTACAGCATAAAGCTGTAAAAACATTTTATAGGGGGGAAACTATACAGCAACCCTAGCTCACCCTGTGTGACAAAGCTTAGCCCAGATGAAACTAAAAATAAAATTGTGCATTAAATACCCAATTTCATTTTAATATGCTATTTTTATAGGACAAGAGTCCTTGGAAATTAAGCAGCAATGATGGGGGAAAGTATTAAGAATTAATGAATCCATAGAAAAGATAAAAAGAAATAGATCCTGAATCACTAAATGTATTGGTTGATTTATTTTGACAGGTGCAGTTTAGTTTTAATGAGTTCAAATAACACTTCATAGTGGGATACTAAAAGTCCTGCTGTGTGTGGTTATGTGTATGGTAATAAAATCTTGGTGATATGAATTTTACTGTAAGTCTTAGTGTTTAAATTTTCATTAAGAATAAACTGTTCCTCAGGTTTGTATATTAGCAAAATGAAATTACACAGGTCTTCTGATTTTTTGATCATTGTTATTTACTCCAAATTCAGAATAAAATTTCTTTCTGAAGAGAATATGAGGAATTTTATGTGCTGGTTAATAATTCAAGCTTTGGTGCCACATTTAAACATCGATTCAATATGTAGCTTTTTGCCTCAGTTTCCAAAGCAGAGAGAGGCATTTCCTGGTGAAAGAATTAATTAGCATCTGTAAGGAAAGTTAAGATCTCTTTACACAGGAACTCTTCTTTCCCAGGGAAAATGGTAAGCCTTCTGAGATAAAAAAGCAAAGACTAGAAATTTGAAACATTGTGGAAGTTACTGAGGAATAAAAAAATACCAAGGGGTTATGATTATCTTGAGAAAGACATATGTCATCAGACAGACTATAACACGGTGATGAAAGGGATATTAAGAGGATGTGGATGAAATCCTGAGGGATTCAGGCTCTATGCCATCAGCAAGGCTGCTGATACTCGTACTGTTAAAACTTTAAATCAAATACAATCCCAGAGACTGTATGAAATGAGAGCAGTTAAACCGAAACCTAAAAGGTGAGGTCTCTAGTAATTTTCCCAAACCTTTTTATGACTTCATGTTGTGTGTCTCTCCTGCCATAACTGATGCTTGATTACTACAGTGACAACTGTGTTCTAGCCTCCCTTACAGATTTCAATAGCCGAGCTATTGAAGAAGATATGTTGAATTCCTCTCTCCATCACCCTTTCCCTCCTTGAAAGAAGATCATTTCATATGTGATTATCTGTTTAATTTCAGTTTAGATGGAACTTCTCCGCCTTTACCCCACTTGTGTTTTGGTAACTTACTGATAAGATAAATTGGCATTTTAAAAAATACAATTCACTTTGTGTACAGTGCATCCAACTTTCATGAAGCATTGTACAATAGCAAATTTCTTGTCAAATTTTCTAAATAACAAATAATTGAAGCCAAAGAATCCTTTTGACAACAACCTTGACAGTTCTGCCCTGGGTTTTGACTAGTTCCAATGCTGATTTCCTACATGTTGTCCACATATCCTTGATGTAGTGATCCACTAGAAAATTTGTGTTCAGGTGAGTCCATGTGGCCCTGGCAATGTCTCAGGCTTCCCCCCCACCCCGCAATAGTACCAATCATATTTAGTCACTAGAAATCAGAAATTTTCTTTTCTTTCTTT
>PVLA01003215.1:219007-225009 GCA_004027455.1 Hydrochoerus hydrochaeris | reverse complement strand
AAGCAAGCAGATATGTCCACATCGCTCACTGTAGGAGGGAGTTACTCTATGCCAGTCTGAGAAGGCTTCTTGGCATGGTAAGGAAGTACCTTCTGGAGCCACTGAGGGTCCACTGCTCTCTCAGGGCTTGGTCTAAGCTGTTCTTCATCTCTATGAGGGACACTGAAATTCACCATTGAAATCTCACTTGATAAGGACACTGCAAGAGGCTTTACAAACACACCAGACTTGAAATTAGAGGGTGAGTTTACTGTAGTTATGGAAAGCATGGCTCTTTTTACATTAGTATTTGGTGAACAATAAATAAATTTCCAAGAGAGGTCTTCTAAGCTGATATGCATTCAAGGTATTATCTTTGCTTTGACTGTATGTGATTCTGGGTGAAAAAATTCTAATTGCACTCCCATTCAAAAATCAACCGTGGGAATAAGGATTCATGCTCATTTTATGCACAGCTGCCCAAAGGCCTTATCCTTAAAACAAATTACAGCACCTCCTATGCAGCACACACTCTGAAGCTAAATCTAACCCTACAGCAAAACTCCAAAATTAAACTTTAATCTTTGATCTAAACAATTTGGTGTTTGTTATCAATCTTAAGTATTTTTACAAAATGCCAACGAAATTGTTAGAGCAGAGAAAGACAGGGTTATCCAACAGCACATTCTGCTAGAGCCCATGAGTCTCCCGGACAGGAGTCTGTGAAGACTGACTATTAGGCTGTACCTAAAGAGAGGGTGGCCTCTGTCTGCCGGGAATGAAAAGAGAAGGAGACAACAGAAGAAGAAATGGAAGACAGGAAGGCCAGAAAAGATGGTGGGCAGAGCAGGAAGGGAGGGGGAAGAACAGCTAAGGAAGGAGGGAAGGAGACAGGGATGGAGATAGAGGAATTAAGAAGGAGAAAATGAAGAAGAGAGAAGAGGAAGAAGGAAAGAGCGGAGGAAGAAAGGAACGAGAAAACTTTAGCATGGGTCCCATTTATTCCCCCATGTCCAAGTCCCAAACAGGCTCCCACTTCATTAAAACACTCACTTTGACCCTAATAGCCATGTTAGAAATGAAATTTGGTCTCTTGAAACCACACACTCAGAAGCCAGGAGAATGAAAATAAATTTGACCTGGTATCTCCACAAGCCAAGGGGCCAGGGACAACACACTGCAGGGTAGGGAGAACCCCACCTCGGAAACAGGGCCCAAAGAAGAGTTGAGAGAGTTTCCAGCAGAAGGTCTGCCCCTCCCCAGCTGGCTGCAGAGCCCCCATGTCCTGCAGCAACCTGCTCAGCCGCTCTGATAAGTCAGACGGAATTCATGGGAGATTACCACACAGCTCCTGCCAAGCTGTGCTGCGGCGCGGGTAATAGATACGCTCCAGCACTAAATCCTAAAAGGCCCTGCTACATCTGTCAAGCGTGCCCTGGAAAAGCACCCTCAGTTCAGATGTTATCACTGCTCTGCCTGCATCAGAAGATTTAGTGTCCACCCTGGAGGTTGCTTGTGCTGCACAGTTTTCAGGGGCAAAACAACAAGGGAGAAAGATGAGAGAAAAAGGCAAATTATTCTTGCTTAAAGCAAAAGAAATAAAGTGATGCGCTTGCAGACTAGCTCAGCCTCTCGCCCTGCATCCAGAAGGTCCCAAATCCCACATTAAGGAGGTAGTGATGTTCTAAGCTGATTAGCTAGGACGCTTAGAGTCCCTGGACTGTGACATCATGTCGATGATCTTCTATAGAGCGACTCTTTCCCAAGGAAAGCTAAACAACAAACCCAGCAGGGATCCATAGGCAAGAGACAGAAGATGCAAGCTTTTGATAATTAACTTTAAAACAGGTTCGGGAAAAAGCTGTTCTGATATAAAATGAACTTTGCGGAGCATTTGCTCAGGAAAAGGAAAAAAATTAAACCCCTCCAAACAGTTGTACTTCCCACTAGCCATGTTTCCAGATGCAGCTTCTATTTGTTCAAAATGTATTTTAAGCACTACTTTGGACATTTTGTTCATTGTGAGCAAAGAAGAGTGTTATATTTGTATGTATTTTTAAAATGTAGAGGGAATTTTTATATATATATATATGCTCTGTTTTAAAGCACAGGAACTTGCAAATTAACTTACTGTACTCTTACCAGAGTGTCTAATGAATGCAAGGAAAAGGCAGGGGATCCTAACCTGACCTGTCATCTTTTTTTCCGGAAGCTGCTTGCATATATAACCCAAGATGAGTGCTCGAGGACTATGCTGGAGTGTCTGCAGATCTTGGGGAGCCTGTGAAGAATGGGGTATCTTGCAGCATTCCCACTGCAGACCCACATCGTCCAGAACATGGGCCAAGAAGCTGAGTTTCCGAGTTAGCCCCTAAGAGGACCCTGGCTAGGCATCTAGTCCCTGAATCCAGAGACAGAAGCTAAGGGTCCACATACATGAGCATCACTGTTACCTGAAAATATCAAAAACTTCTTAAAGAAAATTGGCCCATTTTCCTAACAACACCACATGATATCTTCATGTAAACAATTTTCCCTGCTTTTGAAAATGATCTAGAAGAGAGAATCAAGGAAGGACCCCAGAACCTCCTGGGCTTGCTAGATCTTCTCCAGTGAGAACTAGAGAAATAACCTTTCCAAAACTGTTGGTGCTAACTCCATCCCATGAGTTGTTTTATTTATCCTCTTAACAGTCCTGGTAGGCAGGAAATATCAGCTTTCCCATTTTTAGAGGTGAAAACAGAGGCTTCAAAAGATGAAAACCTTTGTCCAAAGATACAGTTCATGATTCACTGTACTGTCACTTGAAGACACCTCCTAGTGCTAGGCACATATTAAATCCTTTATCAGATTTTTTTAATTGTTGGGTTGGATTGATACTTACTTCCACAGTGGATGCTCAAAGGGTCTGCTGAAACTTAGGAACCATGTTTTGTTGAGAAGTTGTCTCTGTTGAGTGTATGTAGGTGATTTCAAGAGCTCAAAATGCCAAACATGCGGAGTAATCATTGATCTTTCCAAGAGCTGAAGCTGGCAGCCATTACTCCCAACTAGAGATGGCAGTTGAAGAAAGTAACAGCTGTTTCAAATCAGTAGTAAGATGTCACCTCAGACCTTCCTCGCCATACTTCCTGGACACTGTCATCCCAAGGTACTCTTTGCCCCAGTGCTAGGCTCCAGGCATTCTTGTCAGGGAGCACTGGCTTGGGGTGTTTACAATCAGAGTCCAATTAGCCTAAAGGGAAATTAAACAATTGGCTGGCAGCTCACTTGTTAGCAATTATTTTTCCAGAAAGTTGGTAGCAGCCTTGGTGACTGCTGAGCCCCAAATCCCCAAGGCCTCTTAGTGCCTTTGTATAACAAAACTCCCATCCTTCTGTATTTCTCCAAACATGCTGCAGTTCCTTTGGCCACTATTCTAGCTTTGGGTTTTCATTTGTATGTACACTGGTATTTCCTTTCTTTGTAAATCAAACTCAGTATGCCAGACATGATGGTCACTTAATTATCATTCAGCTCTTTCCTCAGCCCCACCATTTAGAAGAGAAAAGTTGGTGGTCATGTCCCAGGGTGGAAGATGGATGTGCACCAGCATCTCCTATGATTTTATCCTGTGCGATCTCAGATTCACATTGCTAAACATCCACACGACTTACGGAGTCCGGTTTCTCTCCTCAGTACAACAATCTGAGCCACACGAGATTGAATCCATGCAGATATTGTGGTCATCAGGTCATGATTCTGGGTTCATAAATCAGACCTGAGTCTCACCCCAGCCACTGACCATGTAGACAAGTTAATTAATATGTTCTGAATCTCAACGCTTTCATCCATGGAATAGTACAGTAAAATACCTGTCTTAAAAGGTTTTCATGAGGACTAAGTTGAATAAACATACAGAAATCAAGTAGCACACAATTTTGTGCATAAGGTAATAGATTAATAAATGGTCCTAAGTAATTTTGCTAGTATTTTATTATGATTTATCCTAATTGGTTCATTTATGTTGCTTTCTAAACCAAAAACCTGGAGTTGCTTTATTGTTGTTTGTTTTACCAACAAGATGACTCTAAAGAGAACTTTCAGAATTAGTTTAAGAGCCAGCTCTGATCAAATCTAAAGAGAAACACAACTGAAAGAAAAGCTTTTTAACTTCATAATTAGGCTTCTTCCCATGTGTCCTCACAATATTTGTGGTATAGCTGTTATACCACTCTGGACTGCTGTTTGACATTTTCATGTGTAGTTCTCAGAGACAATCCTTCTTTGATACTATTTTAAACTTGGGATATCTACCCTGGTGACCAGGATAATATCAAGCAGTTGGTGGTCATTCTGGAAATATCAGAAAGGTGGAAATATATATATATATATATATATATATATGAAGACTTTAACTGCCCAACTCCATTTGAGCCTCACAACCATCTTCTTCAAATAGAAGAGCTCCCTACATGAACCAGAGTGATGACTCTGTAGTGTGTTATACTGTTTTGTTGACTTATTTCATGCCTCTTAAACAAGATACAGGCATTGATTATAGGAAATAGTAATCTATAAGCCAACACCAGTGTTTAGCATAGAGCCGGGCAGAAAGGCATTTTAATATAGTCATGACTGGTGAATGGCTTGACTTTACCCCTGAGAAAGGTGAACAGATGATTTAAAAATGATTCTTTGTCCCATCAACATATGGTATACAAGGTACAGTACTCTGGGCTTCTCTGTGAGTTTCTCGTCCTCCTGAGTACATTCACAATCAGAGAGAGTTCAAAATTTTATTTCACTTCAGGATCTGAATCTTCCCATATCAATGTCAAAATTACATACAAGATTCTTAGAAAGCAGAAAATGTCACCATTGTTTTCTTACTCTGTTTCCGAGGTGGTAGGATTTTTAAAAATCATTTTCCAAATGGAAAGTTATTCCAATCAGTTTCCAAATGGTAGTGGTTTGTCACTGTCCAGTCACGCGCAGAGGAGTCTTCTTCCACTTTAGGAAAGACAAGTGGATAGCAGAGATAAAAGGCTACTAATACATTGTTTCCATGAGAACAAGTCCAGTCTCAAATGATGCCCAACAAAGAGACCAAGTTATATTTGTACTTTAAATCTATTATGCATTTAGGTCCATTTGACAGAATTGAAAAAAAAATGATTTGATGTGTGTTTGAAATTTGGAATTCCCTGCCTCCAGCCAGACTTACCCTACATTCTCTCACCCGGACAATAGCTTCAAACTGGCACAGAGGAAGGAGCAATTGCCAGCAGTTGGGGGCTTCCTATCCAGCCCCTTAGACCCCAAATTGACTCCTCCAGCTTTCAAAAGCAAACAGCAATTGCCAGAAAGTGACTTATTTCATAAAAGAGACTGAAACACAATGCCCTGATTGGGTTGCTCTTTCGTACAGAATGAGAGCACATTCACACTCCAGCAAAGCCATCGGCCCCATTTCAAGAACTTCAATTTGACTCACCGAGTAAAAGTGGACTGTGGGGAGCACACTTAAGACCCAAGGTTCAACATCAAAGGGGGAAATGTTCAAATATGTTAGAGACTCTGTGCAAAGGGTATTATGTGTCTCTGCAGACAGGCCTGAGCATACAGGTGGAAAACATTTTTCCCCATTTGTCATGTTCCAAACGTCTCTGCTTTAAAGGGAAGCATGAAAATGGGGAGTTAAAAACAACACTTGTGCCTTTCCTCAATGATTCCTGCATGTTTGCTACATTTGATGCAGGCGTGTGTCCTACAATGGTTGAAAAGGGACTTTGATTCTGACCTTCTCCTGTCAAAAACAGCTACTGTCAAGAATAACCTAAAACAGCTTCATAAGGGATGCTTTAACTGATTAATCTCTGAAGGTCACACTGTCTGTTTAGACTCTAACATTGGTGCCACTCACAGAATAGCTAAACTCGTGAGGCCCCAGCAAGCTCACGATGGGAAGCACAGTTCCCAAGGGTAGTTACAGATAATTAGCACAGTGGAAAGTTCAGCCACTTCAGGTAGTTTTTGCAATC
>PVLA01003215.1:206507-214007 GCA_004027455.1 Hydrochoerus hydrochaeris | reverse complement strand
TCAGATGCTTACAGGATATGGGGCAGGCTGAAGAGATTGGATGAGGCAACATCATCTCCATGAAGCCCAGGACCATCCAAAAAAAAGCACCTCCAGACACCCGAAAGAAAGAGGGAAATGGCATGTTCCTATGAATGACAGACTTTCCTACAGGTGCCACATGCACTCCAGATTCCTGTCATCAAACAAGGTGGGAGACCTGGAGAAGATCCCCAAAACTGGCTTTTAAAAAAAAGCAGCAAAGCTTCAATTCCCAGTTGCAAAGCAGCACAGTCCTACCAGCTCTCCCTCCTCCATGCTGTGCTGGATGGTTCTCAGGAAAGACGGCTCTTCCTAGGTCTTCTCCTCAGACGTGTGCTTCCTTACATGCACCATGGGAAGGAGAGCCATGAAGGATCAGTCTGACTTGCCTTCTATGAGCCTCACAGTCCATTAAGTGCCAATCCCTTCCTTCCAAATCCACTGGACATGCCATCTGCCAACCATCTAAGGCTACCCCAGGATGTTTTTTCCTGAGACCATCAGCTGTACCCACTCAAATAAGATTACTTCATCCTTCAGATTCTCATAGGACGAGGTCTTTTGTGGCATTCAACGGACTTTTGGGGAATTATGTTCTTCTTCTCTTCACCCTACACAAGGTCATTCACTCTTCAGAACAGGGACCATCTCTTCTCTTAAACAAAGCAGACACTCAATAAATACTTGCTGAAGCCAATACTCAAGTGCAACCCTACACCCAGAAGCCTGGTCAATCCATTCCTCTCAGCATATGGCAAATAGAGCACTACCAAATTTAGGGAGGGCAAGTGTTTTCTGCCAGAGGACTGCAATCTGAACATCAAAAGGCCAGGCGCCACCACAACAGTGCTCATATTCAATATGTGACAGAATCTTAAGTTCCAAATATCAACTTGTTTAATGCTCTCAACTAAATGAGGTAGATATGGTGGCACCTGGCTTCATAAATGCTTTTGTTTGCAAACAAGTTAGTTCACAAACAGAAGCATTTGGCAAAAATTTTGTTTTTGTTGGCAAACTCTGTACCAGGTGACAAACATGAACACAGCTATCTCTCTAACACAAACACAAATGTGGTTACCTTTTCCAAAATCATAGAACAAATCAAGTTCATGAACTGTGGTAGCACTGTATTTTTATTGGTGCAGTATCACAGGCAGGGAAAGGAAACCATGAAAAGATTAATGATATGGGAAAGAGTTGGACCAGAAGCAGCTGAGGACAGGCTGATGCCCTGATTAACATGCCTGATTTGTGAGTGGACACCAGTTGAAAACATGCCTTCTCCAGGTAAAACCCGTATATGTTCTGCAGACTTACAGGGGAGGGAAGCTAACACTTCCAACTATCCACACGTACTACAGAGCAAATAAAGAATAGGACCAGGCTTAAACTTATTTTGTAGAAATGAGGCAGAATCCATCCTGGCCTGGGTCACTGCTTGGCCTGCATTTTTCCTTTGAAGATAATAGATCTGGTCACTTTAAAAGGGGCAGAGGTGAGGTGAGAAACAAACAGCTTAAAGTTTGGCTGCCTAACTAATCCGTGAATCATGAGTTCATCAATGAGTCAGAGAAATGAGAGCTAGCAGAGGCCCCCTGGGTCACGTGGCCATCCCCCCAGTGTGGGAGTATTTTTCCACAGCATCTTCTGTGAGTACTTCTCCAGTCTAATTAGAAATGACCAAGCAATGGGGTTCCCACCACTGCCTCTTGGGGAACTATTCTGCCATCTAGGAGACCTAATTATTAGGAAATTGATCATTATATTCATACTAAATTCTTCTCCACACGGTTGTATCACATTGCTTCTTAATTGTTCTCCTTCTGACCCTGCCTCTGCCTCCCCCAAACAATTCCTCTTAAGCACTTCAATTACTTTTTCCCTCCGCTGATTCCCAGCCGGCCCACCAGGGAATGAAGTGGAGAAGAAAGAGAGAAATGAGCAACGGAGGAGGAAGGAACAGAGTCCCGGCAGCCTCGCAGGGTTTCTCAGTCCACAGAAAGTCCCTTCACATCACTCACTGGCTGTCTCCCACCTGCCACAACGCTGAGCAGGCAATAAGGCCGCAGAGCGCCAGAATCCCTCTCTTCAGGGTCCCCGGAAGAGTGGAAGGCACAGGCCAGCCGCAGGAATTGCCCCACTACGTGGCAGCCACTGCGGGGCCTCGACAGGCTGAGACAAGTCAAGGAAAGCAAACGTATGGGGTACCTGGAAGTGGGTCCCAGTACCAGCAGCATTCCGTTTTGGCATAAGAATGCTGGCCTGGAATCTCACAGTCTCAACATAGGAAGAGAGGGCAGGTCAAGGAAGTCTGAACCACTGTAAACTTCAAAGCAGTCCTTGAATAGGTTCAGCCAGTCTCACCAGGATGGACAGCAGCCCCCAGCCAGTGGTCCTCACCACACTGGGCATTATGGCACCAACAACCCTCAGAGCACCCTCTCAGGCCCACCAAAGCTGGGAGGAGTATCTCTACCTAGACATATATGAGGTTTTTTTTCCTTAGAAGGCCACAGTATCAGCTAATGGAGATTAAAATGCAACTTACATGTCCTTATCCAAGCCAGAGGAAGGGCAGATTGTTCTGTAACTCATGGCCAGCAGCTGCTCTAAGAAGCCGTCCTTCTATCCTCGGAATACTTCTTCCTGGTCTTAGATAAAATCGCACACTCTCTCAAGCATCCTTGCAATAACCTTTTCACTGACTTGGGCACAAGCTCACTGAAGGCGCTAATCACGTCTTAAACTTCCTTGGGACTCCCACGTCATGTGGTACTACCGCGAGATATATCACAAATGTTTACTAGTGAATTACAAAATTCTGGAGACATGAGATTCAACAGGAACACATTTCCCATCGCCTTTCTTCCTTAGCGATCCCTCCTTTTACTTTCTCTCTCACTTGCCACACCTTTTCCTTCCTTATCCCACAAGTTGATTTTCTGCAGTGCTTCAGTGTACCTCAGAGACGAGCTTCATCTATATGTCTCCTCTGGCAGTGTCCTCTCAGGCAACTCCAGCACAGCATCAGAGACGTGAGATGATCTAATGGAAGTCCCTTCACTTTCAGAAAAGAAAGCAAGGCCAAGCCAAGCAACGGCCCATGGTTACCCTTGAGGTTTGCATCACAGAAGGAGAAATTAGTTTTTAAGAAATGTTTGAATATCTTCGGTATGGAAAGCTCTATGTTAGTTATAAGAATTACTACAGTAAATAAGGCTTAATTCTTGATATTCTGCAGTCTACAACTTAGTGGAACAGATTGAGATCTGTTATCTCCCCCGTAATAAGCACATGTTTTCATAGAAGATTGGGTAAAGTTGTTAAAACCAGAGGCAGTGACACAAAAGCTCATGGATGCCACTTGAAAGAGGTGACAGTTGAACCAGGCTTTGAAGGAAGAACAAGAGTTCGCATAAAAGAGAAGATTAAAGGGACATTTTAGAATGGGAAACATATTAAAATAAGCTGATAAGCAGTGGGACTAGAGATCCAGAGAACATACAGTTAGAAGAGGAGAATGATCCTGAAATGACAGATTGTGAACAATGTTCTGTTTCACACTAAGGATCTGTATCTGAGTTTCACATAAGGAGTGACCAAAGAGTTTTGATCAAGGAAATTGCAGTATTAAGCTTGGAACTGAGTGGGTTGACAAAACTACAGGCAAGGTTAAGAGACCGTTAGGCATTACTGAATTTGATCAAGAAATAGTAAGAAATTATTCTGTGATATCAGTTAAGAGTATAAATAGAATCAGACAATTTCAGGGAACATTTACAAATTGAACTAATTATGTATGAAAGTAAGGAAAAAGATAAGTTGTAAATGATTTTGACATTTTTATTTGATTCTTTGGGTGACTATATATGTTTAATGGGAAAGAGAGACTTCAAAAAAATGAACAAGTTGAGGGGAAATGACAATTTGGTTTTGAAAGTTATAAGCTTGTAGAACTGGAGCCAGAGTTCTTCAGGGAAGTCTCAGCTAGGAAGAAGGACGTGGGTCTCAAAGGGAATGTGTAGATAGGAGAGGAAGCCACAGGGGAAAGCTATCGCTTGAGGGAAGAGTGTGGTGTGAGATGAGGGGACCCAGGATGGAGCTTGTGGTGTGCTGCGTATAAAGCCTGCTGGGAGAGGCCAGAAAGGGAGGTTGAGGAAAAAGCATCAGAAAGACGAGTAGAGAACCAGAAGAGGAAACACCCCAAGGAGAACAGGGTCAGTGGGGCAACGCCACATAGAACTTGGATAAGATGAAACCTTAGAAGAAACCAATGAATACACACACTGGGAGGTCCCCAGGGACTCTAAGAGAGTGTGGGATATAGAAATGGAAGTAGAAATCAGGTCAAAAATTAGATTGAACACTGTGGCCAGTAAACTGAAGACTTGAAAGAGTATATACTTCACATGCTTTGAGGACTAGAACTAGTTCACAAGGAAGGAAAACTTGAAGAAAATCTTATTGACTTTATTTTTAGTTAAGGAGAGCCTTCATACTATTTATAAGGAGTCAATCCAAGAGAAGAAAAGGATAATCTACGGGCAAAGAGTCTAGACGATTTGTGAAGTGATGTGACCAGCAACAAAATTGGAAGATTATAGGAATCTTTTCTCTCGAGGTTAAGAGAGTAAAACAAGATAGCTTAAGAGTTGAGTATGTATGGGCAGTGCAAGAAAGCTAAGGGAGTTCAGATATGCGGGCTTCTTTCACTGAAATGGGAAAAGTCATCCTCCATACGTGGGTGGACAGATGGGTTGAGGAAAGTGGTAAACATTATCTCTAGTGACACATGAAAGGGGTAAGGAGGGAAGAGTGAATATCGAGGTCAGGACCAGGGTGAAGCAAGTGAGGCACTTAAGGCACAAATTTTAAGGAGCCTCTCATTCTTGGGACCATGTAAATGCAAGGTTGGCACCAGGACCTAGGGCTTCTTTACATTTTATACTCTGGGCACCTCGCTCATCCACACCTCGGTCTTGGTCCTGGGATTATGAAATGGTCCCAGCCATTAAGAGAGAAATGAGGAGGAGAATTAACAAAACAGCCTGTTCTGATCAGACAATTTACTTCCATAGTGCTTAGAAGCCCAGAACAAGGAATAAAGAGAGGGAGAGACAAAGAGATGAAGAGAGAAGAGCCAGAGGAAAGAAAAGGGGAGTGAAAGACAAAGTTAGCTCTTTAGCTGGACATTGGAGAAAGAGATAAAACAAGTCAAAGGAGCGAGAGAACAGAATGCTTGTGCGAGTACAGTTGAAATGGCTGCTCAGACAAGGTAGGAAGAAGCCAGGAGGGAGTGGTGAAGTGCTAACATGTGGAAAGGTCAAGAGACAGGGAGTCCCAATGAGACCAAAGAACACGTTTCAAGGGCATGAAAGAGTGCAGACTGATAGAAGGATCAGAGGTTGTGGTCAGAAAGGAGAGTTTCAGAGTTCAGAATTTCAAAACCAGAGCAACTCCAGGTGACAGCGAGGTCTCACCAGTTCTGCGGGAGCAGCTGCTGAAGTGGCGCTGAGGTGGAGGTGCCAGAGAAAGAGGCCACCAGGAGAGCAAGGCTGAATCACGGACAGGGTTCCCTACAGGACACGACTGAGGCAGTGAGACTGAAAGATTCACTCTTCTGTCTAAAGCTGTTAACGTACCGGAGGGAGGGGCGATTCTTTACGTACATCCATGTGTCCTTGCTGTCCAAATCAAAGTCACGCCACTGTGTGCCTCGGAGTGGCTTTACTGGCACCACGCACAACAGAGACCTGACTTCACACTGGTGTGTGGCTTTCTCCACCTGATCTTCTACATGATGATTTTTCTGTACACAGCAGTGTATCTGGGGACAATTGATGACCCAAAGTTCACAGAAGTACATGCAGTGAAATGGATATTACATGCAACTGTATTATCATCTCAAGCAAAGCTTCTTCTGTCTTTCCCAACGAAAAACTTTCCTCCCTTGCAGTAGGAAAGCTTGTATGTGAAAGAGAAATATTTGTAGTTCCTGTATTCTATGCTTTAATGTGTAAAAAAGATTTCTGTATTTTTCCATCTATTCTGAACTGCTTAATAAATAAGGAGAACATCTGGTCTAGCAGGGCTTAACTATAAAAATGATAACAGGTAAATTTAAGCCATTTTATTGGAACAAAAACAAAACACAGCGTTTACATAGCTAAAGACACTTGATATGAAATTAGCACACTCGACCTATGAGTTTGGATGAAAGGTCACTTTCACGCGGTGGTGATCCAGCCACACTTAATGAACACTTTTACAAGACTCTGTTAAAGAGCTTGTGCCAGTACTGACCTTATTCATTTTGGGTGTCCCATTCTACAAAAAAACTTAAGAACATTTCACAAATTCATTTCTATAGACACTGTAGGGCTCTTTATATAAAAGGAAACCAGGAGTTAGAGTCTCACTGCACACCATTGGAGGGCGCAAGCAGGCAGTGGCACCAAGCTTGGAGAGCACAGCTTTCTTCCATTGCTCCCACTGAAGTCTTCAGCAGACATCTAATAATTCTGATCATAACCGCTCAACTTCTCAGTGTCTACTTCCTAAAAGCTCTATTTATGCCTCTCTCTCTCTCTCTCTCTCTGTGTGTGTGTTTTTCACACACATGTGCATGCACACACACACACACACACACCCTTTGGGAATGATTGGGTTGTGAAAGCTCTACCCTCATTGGTGAGATTGGTACCATTATAAAGAGCAAGTGCAGCCCATTTTGCTGTTTCTCATCTATTCCGCCTTCTGACAAGGGATAGCTCAGCAAGAAAGCCCTCACCAGATGCCTACATCTTGACATTATTCAGGCTTCAGAACTGTGAGCCAGTAAATTTCTGCTCAATACAAATTACTCAGCCTGGAGTTTTCTGTTATAGCAGCACAAAATAGACTGAAACTGACCTCATTTCTGAGCCCCATTTCTTTCTGCTTTCTTTCCCAGTAACACATATAAGAATCTCTCCTTTCCCCCAGGCAGTTTCTGTCCTTTAAGTAACAGGGCTAATTCCACCTCTTCTGGGAAGCTTTCTCCAAATATTCACCCCTTTGACTTTAACTTCTCTGAAGGAGGTTTTGTATGGAATGGGGACACTATATCTGCCTTTGGTCAAACTATAAATATATCCAGGTAAGTATATTAGCATTTCCCATGTCCAGGATAGACTAACCAGATGTGAATAGTAAGTAGAAAGCACGGAGACGAGAAAGCAGCCAAGTGTCCCATAGCTATTTGAACTATGTATATACCTCCTTCTGATGAGAACTTATAATTTATATTTATATTATTTTAATCAAGAAATATTCACTTAATTACTTGATCTTTTGTGTGATATTAGTCTGGACTAATCTTAGAGTGGGAGCATGATATAGCTCTTTAAATGACTAAGTGGACATAATTATGTACATAATATATATATATATATATATATATATATATATATATATATATATATATATATATATATA
>PVLA01003215.1:168390-206407 GCA_004027455.1 Hydrochoerus hydrochaeris | reverse complement strand
ATAGATAGACAGACAGACAGACAGACAGACAGATAGAGACATCTCAAAAGGGCCCAGATAACAACTTGAAGGAGCTTCCAGTGGCAAAAACTGGAATGAATTAACCAGTAAAGAAAATAATAGTTATATTATTATAATCCCAAGTATAAAATAAATATCCTCAAGCTTATATTTAAATAAATGATCAAATAACTGTACAGGGAAAAAAGACAAACCCCCCCTTACAGAAGTACTGCAAATAACTGGTGTCGAAACTTTCCTGTAGCAAGACGGAGCTTCGCTTCCTCCGCCCCACCCCACCAACTTTGAGCATAGGTTGTTCTTAATGACTTCATTCTAAGCAGTGAGGTGTGGAAAGACAAGGCGGACTTCACTGGGGAGAAATCTGGCGAGCATTACCTTAGCAGGGTGACCAAGGTTAATGTCATCACCTGATAGTGTGCCCCTTTGATGAGGTGGACCTCATCTCTGTAGTCTTCCCCTAAAAACATGTTACCCAGGTCTAACCATGAAAACCAGCAAACAAGCTTAAATGGAGGAACAGTCTGCAACATACCTGGCTGTGCTCTTCAAAAAAAAAAAGGAGAAGGAAAATGTGAGACATTGTTATGGACCAGAAGGGACTAAGGACATAGGACAATAAAATGGCTATCTTCAATGGAATCCTGAAACTGAAACAGGGCAATATGAGAAACTAATAAAAATCTAAATAAAAGGTAGGTTTTATTTAATTGTGTGGAATCAATGTTGGCTCCTTAGTTGTGACAAATGAACTACAGGAATGTAAGAAGTTATTTATTTATAGGGGAAATTGAGTGAAAATGTTCAGGGATTCTCTGTGCTATCTTTGTACTTTTCCCAGAAGCCTGAAATATAACAAAGTATTTTATTTTAAAGTGGAAGAATGGGAAGATGATCCGTACAGAATGCTATAATTGGAAGGAGTCTAAGAGACCACCTGGCCAAGCCTTTTGTCACATGGAGAAACTAGGCTCCAGAAGGTCACACAGGTAGGAAAAAACTAGCGCTGAAACCAAAGTATCTCCAACCCCAGTGCAAGGTGCTCCCCACAGAGAATAGATAGGCCAGACCCTGCCAGCAGGAGAAAAATGGAACCTTTGGAAGGGATTGGATGGCATACCTTTCAGGGAGGAGCACAAAGAGCAAGGGCCAGCTCAACGTATGGCTTGCTGAGGTGGAAGCTCATTGCAGCGAGCCAAAGGGGGCTCCTCGGGCAGAAGGGTCTGACTTTCTCACAAGCTTCTGAGGCTAAGACTATCTTTTTATTTTGCTTATTGTGCCTATTTTCCTTTGGGGGAAAAAATAGAACCTTGGTTCAAGAATTAGTTGGAAGCCAGCAAAAATGAATAGTAATGAGCCTATTTCTATCAAAATAGCCTCATTACTATGCTGGTGCCTCATAAAACCAAATGTTCAATTCTCTATAGCAAGAAAGGTGCTAAAGGCAGCGTCCTTCCCACCTTTTGGGAAGAAAGAATCTATAGTTTAAATATGATAAAGATCTCCTCATTCACAAATGCACATTTCTGATTGTACCAAATTGGGATACACATTTTCTTCACTGCTTTCTTTAATAATCTAAGGAGATAATAAAATACCTACCCACTATTCTTGGACTGGAGTTGTGGTTCAGTGGTAGGATTCCTGCCTAGCACGAGTGAGTGCCTGAGTTCAATTTCTAACGCCACAAACATAATAATAAAATAAAACATAAAAAGTATCCACTAATCTTGGGCTTTTTCTGTTGGTTTTCAAGTGTGTGTGTGTGTGTGTGTGTTGTGTGTGTGTGTTTTAAATCACACACATTTGAGAATGTTGTAATGATTTGCCCTAATTCTGATGGGAAAAATATTTTTTAAAATTCAGAAAGTGAATGGATGTTGGCCACAGAGCAAGCTTCAGGAATTTTTAAGTCTATTAAGATCCTTTTTGATGATTTTTCCATTCACAAGAAGGTAGAGACTGTTCATTAGATGTGGCAGTGGAAATATCTGACAGCTGAACTCTGCTGTCCCAATATATCTGGGACCCTATCTCTGATTTTCTATCCCCAGCCCAAGAGGGTGATCAGATCTCTATTATTCCCATACCCAGAACTAGAACTCATACTCAGGAAAGCGGAACTCCCAGCACAGAGCTGGTTTCTAAGTAATCAGACCTTCCTCTTCCATGCTTCTCCCGTCTCCAGTTATTGGAACTTCTCACAGAGGAAGTGTAGGAGGAAATAACGATCCAAATGAAAAAGATGCACATCTTACAAGCCATAGGTATCAAGCTCAAATCCTTCAAGTCCTTCAGAGAAGCATTTTAATTTTAGCAGTTTATTATTTGCTTCTTCAAACCAAAACTGAAGAAGAAATCAAAGGACTAACCTCAGACTGATAAATCAGAACTCACTCAGCCTCTGTTTCCATCTGGCCCTTCCGCCTGCAAAGAAGTCCCCGAAGTTTGTCACTCCGGCCTGAGTCAGAGCAGCCCATCTGTCTGCTTGGTCAATCCAGGAACAGTTAACCTCGATGATTATTTTCCACTCAGTGGTAAAACCTTTCCCTTTACACAGCTGGAGAGTTCAGAATCTTCACTTATACTCTGCCAGCCATTTAAGCCGGGAACTCCAGGCAGGCCGAGTGGAGCACATCATTTATAAACTCTGCCTGCCAAGGCGGGAGGTCTGGAGGGGCTCTCCGAACCACTGCGATCCAGCCTTTTAACACTGAACAGTGCAAATTGTGCACCAGGGATGACTCGTAATGTCTCTTCAATGCACAGTGTCTGGTGCCTCTAGCCTGGCTCCAACTGAGTTTCTACTACTTACGAAGGACTGTAACAAAACAGCGCTCCAGATCCTCTCTGGCTCTAGAAAAAGAGGCAGCTACAAACCAATTAGGGAAAATTCAAGAAGGGAGACAAAAGTAAAATGGGAATCTTCGCGTAAAAATTTGAATCACTTGCCCCTGAGCAACATCATACCTTAACACACACAGAGACAGAGAGACAGAGACAGACAGAGAGAAGGGGGGAGAGGCAGCTACTGAAAGCAAATCCACTTGTTAATGTTCAACTCTCCTATCTGGCTATGGAACAGGCCAGCAATAAAAGGCAGATAGATCAGTTCTTTTAGGCAGACACACCGCCGGTAAATCAGAAACAATAATGCTGGAGACAGGCTTGCTGGGCCCCAGCTGGTATTGCTTATATCTGTCCTAAGCAATCAGGAATCATGAAGAAACTTCTTTTTGGAACGCCTAACCACAAGACTTCACAGTGACCGCCTCGGTCCCACATGCCTGTGTGCTGAAGGCCTGCTGCAGAGTGGATACCTTTATTCTTTTTGACAAGACCAATCAGTCTCTGGAATCTCCTCATGGTCCACTTCGCCTTGGCCAGCTCGCATCCTACATCCTACTCCCACATCCACGAAAGAAGTATTAAGATAATCAAGCATGTCCTCCCTCCTTTTCTCAGAGGCTATCTCGAGGAGGTGAGCACAATTAGCCCCATGAAGGTAACTGGAGGTACTGAGCCCTGAATCCAGAAAAGCAAAAATCACAGCACAGCACACCCTCAGCGTCAAACAAGGGAGTCCTGTACTTCTAACAGGCCAATTAACTGCATTTCTCTCTCAGACTAAGAATCCCAGCACAGTTCAGGGTACAGCAATGTAAGATCAGCTAGGGTCACCTGCAAACACATTTTTCCACAGCAACCTGCTCTAGAAATGACATCAGGCCTCTGGCCAGAACCAAACCCTCTCTCCTATCGCACCACTCCTCTCACACCTCCTCACAGAGAAGGCATGAAGCCATCAGTCCAAATCTAATACACTCGGCACATCCCAAGCTTGGCAGATAGACTGGCTGCTTCTCCATCCTCTCATTGTGAAGGCCAAAAATGGCATCTCATTTTCATTAATTACTATGCCCTCTACCTATTGTCAGTCATCATGCCTGCCATATGGTTGCCATCAGGTACGTTCAAGTTCCTGTTATGTTGCATTCCTGGACGCCCTAAATAGATACTGCAGAATCTGCTTGTGTTTTTTCAGAGCTACTTATATTTCAAAGAAGCTCCAGTAATGCCTATAGGGCTCTTTTGGTTCAGCACTGTGCTCCACTGAAAAGCCCAGTGTTTCCTAGTAAATACTGCCTCCCTTTTCCCCAGCCTTCTCTTGTACAACTGGGAGCGGTCTGTAGACTATTGCCTTTGAGGGAAAGAATTTAGGGAGTGTTTCCCTATAATTTTAGGCAGCTGAAGCATGCAGCAAGATGCAAGAAGATTGGTGAAATTTTCAGTCAAAACCAAATTTGTAAGGAACAAGAATAACCCAGAAGCCCCCCTCCCAAGAAATCATGTCAATAAACTATAGTACCTCTGACATAACCATGAAGAAATCTTTTTAAATATCTATGACTATTCCAAATGCAAACGTCTCCACTTTCATGCCTTCTGGGCTACATATGAATAAAGAGACTTCGTGAAGAATCCCCAAACCATGTGGGGTGCTCATGGAACTGCTCTGCTCATCCTGCCCCACATCATTTCATTAGCTGCCTGGATTTTGAGTGTCTGCACTTCTTCCTATCAGAGTGAGGTCCTTCTCTGGGTCCTGACCCTCTGAAGAAGATGCAGGGTCATGTGTTCTGGGTCAGCCTTGCATTAAGTCCTGAAATTTTCTTGGCCTCTGATTGGATACAATCTACCTACAATTGCAATGGCCTGTGGGTTACTGGCTACATTTCTAGCAGTTGCAGGAGCCTGATGTCCAAACCTCTTAATTTTGTAATAAAGCTAATGTGATAACATTAATGCCAATGGTACATTTCTAGAAAACTGGTCCAACATATAATTTTATCTGTTGGTTTATAAAGATATGTGTACTTACATACCTATGTTGAACTTATATGCATAAACTTCCAATTTGGGGATTTAACTTGAATTTACACTTTTCAGGACTGGAGAGCCCTGTAAAATAACTTATTAACTCTAAACAGAGGTTCAGAACTGTGTGTACACAACTATACAGACACTAAACATATATGTATGCAAATGTCTCTGTAAAGACTAAGAAAATAGACATGTGAAGAAGTGAACAATGATAGCTTAAATTTATATTTGGGACAGTTCAAAGAAGCTCTCCATCTCACCCAAGATGGTTCACTGTACCAAATTACATCCTATTCACCAAAGATTTTCCCACTGTCTTCCTGGGATAGATGAGAATCAATTTTCCAGATTGAAAGCCCAAGAACCACTGGAGCAAGGCACCCTGTTTTCCTATAGGTATAACTTTCTTTAAGGAAGCAAATGTAACATGGGCCTACTGCATTCAATTGTCCTTCTGATAAAGGAACTTATGGGTGACAAGGACTGACTACAGCTCTGGCAGAAAAGTATTAAATGCACTCAGTAATTTCTCTGTTCTTGATAGGGGGATTTGCCATATAGATGATGGTGGTATCTAAGTTGGTCACTGTGGCCTCACAGCCATTTCAAAAATAGAAACCAACTCTATTCAAGGAAAAATGAACCACAAGAACAAAATAGCAGGCCAGTAACCGTGGGCCAAGGTCACATTTCTCCAAACACCTGCTTGTTCTCAGATAACACCTGCTCTAAATCACAAGAAAACAAGGGCATGGTCCTATTGATAAGGCAACGCTCCAGCTTGTGAGGGGAGGGCCAATATTACTGGCATGGATAAAAGAAGATAATAGGTGGGCAGAGTCCTAATGTGCCTCAGAGGATCTAGTTTCCTCTCTGCTTGAGTTCCAACATGGGGATATTTTGATGAGTCAGCATTTAGATGCCCCCCCCCACACACACACACACACACACACACAACTTGGGCTAAGAAAGCCATCCAGAATGACCAAACCCCTAACCCAAATGGTAAGTCATGTCCACCCCTGTAGAGGCTATTGCCACTGAATTTATAGTTGTCTCTTTTTTCCTGTGATTCTCATATATCAAAAACTATTATTATTGCCTTCAAATTATAACTCCAGAGGCCATCTATGGAGAGAGTGAATTTGAAGAAGACCGTAAAAGAATTCTCAAAGTCTTTTCATTTAACATATTATGCTCTGTTTTTCATAGTGGGCTTCTAAGCATGATTTTATTTCTAACAAGGTGTGGTAGATTAAAGTTGGTCAGAAAGTTTTGCTACTCCTCCCATTAAAATTGGTAGAGTACATGACCTATAATGACCAAGAGACTCTAGCAGAAGTGATAGCAGGCTAGGTCGGCAGGTCCAGCACTTAGAGGTTAGAAGTTTGCAAATCCTCTTAAGGAGCATTTTCTTCTCAAGTTTTCTGTCAAGCTTAGACTAAAGTCTTGCCTGCTGCCTTTCTGATGTCTCCGAAGTTCGTGAAGTGAAAATCTCCAAAGATCACAACTACATAATAAGAAGGTCTCTAGTGTCAGAAATTCTATTGTTTTAAAAGCAAAACTTAACAAGACACTGAGATTTTGACAACCACAAGACATAGCTTGTCTCCCTTTGGCTGCATTCATTTGTTCTTGACCTGTTTTCAATGGTGGTTGTTGAGACAGTCAAGATCGCTTTGAGAGGCTGCATTGAGCAACACAGGTCCCTAGGAAGCTGGGGAGGAGTGGAGCCCCATGGCCAGTTTACAGAAAGGTGTCTCGGGAGAACAGAATATAATATGTGTGTGTTCTTGGCTAGGGTGGGCAAGAGAGAGATCCATGAGGATGAGAATAACAGTATCGACAAGCACATACCACCTAAGGGTACACGTGGCCTTTCTCATTCTATTGTCCTTTTCTTATATTCTTGATGAATGAACCAAGCATAGAATCAAATAGTAGATAAGTAAGAAACATGAGTTGAATTTGAAACAGGAATTGAATTGAATTTTAATTGACCCCTATTCAATATAAAAATAAGTCTTAAATTCTTACCACTGTTAAACAGAGAACTAAATCTTCCTGCCAGTCTACAGATGGTCCATTAGAGGCAGGCACTGGCCTTCAGTCTGCCCCATGAATTACTTTCCTCACAGCAAACTGAAGTTGATTCATGTGACGTCAGTGGAAGCCTTAGGCCAAGATGGGGAATGGGAAAAGTGGTTCTGACATCATTCTCCCTTCCTATGTAGGCCTAGAACCTTCCTCCCCTGGAGCTCCCTTCTCTATTTAGCTTCACATGCCTCTCTAGCCTCACCTCCAGTGATTGCATCCACTGATTTTACAACTTCATTCTCATGTTATGTGTGCACGTGTGTGTTGGATTGAACCCAAGGCCTAGGACATGCTAAGTACATGCTGTCCCACCTTGTACCCCACCACATCTAATTAAAATCTGTTCCTCCTCTTCCTTTCCATTCTACATTGAAACCCAACTCTGGTCCTATAGAGTACAGAGAAGAAGATCTGGTTTTCTTATTCCTCTCCCCGTCACCATTTGCCCCGTGTGGGGCAGTAGAGAATGAAAAGGACAGTCCAGTCAGAGCTTTTCTGGCAACAGTACTTATCATAGTCTCCATGTTCTTCACAACTCTTACTTTACCTCACTGTCTCTGGGGCAAAGATTAGCTGGGAGCATTCCCAGGGAGTTGCCCCCAAACATCCCTCCTTACTGTTAGATCCAGATACTTTTGTCCACAGCTCCTGATTAACATCAACCACATTCCTCAGATGCAGTGTCTGGAAGTCCATTCGTCCCACTGTCATCAACTGATCATAGAGAGCTGGAAGATCCTTGGGCAAAAGTAGGAATAGAGAGGAGATTTTGTGTACACCACCCTCTGCCACTCTTCTTTCATGGGAGTGAGGAGGGTTCCCTACCAACCTGGTAGCCTTTTGGAAAGGTGGCTGCCCATGACTACATTTTGTCCCCAGCCTTGAGCGTTACCCACAGTGTAGTATCACCAGAAAAGCACAACAGTCATTCTTTGACATTTGTTTTGCCTATTGAATTTCCAAAATTTTATCTGAGGAATTTCTTAGCTTTAAATGTTTATAAACTCGTGCTCTACACCACAAAGCCTAGCCCATAGCAATCATATGGGTGTTTATATTTCTAATAACTTTAGTTGTTTAAGTCAAACCTCCCCGTACTGTAGGAAAGGACCTTGCTTTACTCATCCACGTCCCAGGCTGGCCCTTTGCACATGCTCAGAACACTTTTGCCCAGGAAAGAACCAGGGGTGGGGGTGGGGTGCTGCTCACCATCCAGGTTCTACCCTGACGACTCGCTGTCTGAATCTCAGCAGGGTCTTGTTAACAGCATATTGGAAATGCAGCTTTCCTGGCCCACATGGACAGGTTTTTGGTCTATTTTTGTCCTTTCCCTGCTCTGTTTAAATATGGTGTCTGTGACTGAGTTTCGTGTTCCGGAGGCATGCGGTCCAGAGAGAAGGAGCCAGAGTTGCTTCTCTGCCTTGGCGCTTAGGAAAGAGCAAATGGGGCTGCCACCTGCCCGGTCTGGGGATAGTTCCAGAATGGCTCAGGTTATTCACAGCACAGATCCACCCTGGGGTAAAAATACCATCCCAGAAGGACTCTCCTTGTAGCCACAAAAATACCTATGTGGTATAGAGATATACTCAAAAATGACACAAGGTTTGGGAGAAATCATCTCCTTGGAAAAGAACTAAAGTAATTAGGGTTGGTCTTACAAAAGAGAAGATAAGAAGATCCATGAGAAAAGAATGAGGACAATGGAAGAAGGGGAAAAACTTTAAGATGTAGCAAAAGAAACATGGTTTAGACTACAAGAAGAACTTCCTGGGCATGAGACATCAGAGATCATTTATATGGCATCTCTTTGGGAGATGTGAAAATGAGATCATCTCTCCTTTTTGAGAGTAGGCCTATTCCAAAGCAAAGAGTAAAACTGCGCAAAAATACAAAGTTCTCGTTAGCCATGGGCATCTATGATGAATTTGAGAGAAATGACTTCCTCAGTAGAAGAGTTTATCCTTTCTAATATCCGTACCCCTGTCTTTTTCCTTTTGAGCTTCACCTTTTAATAAAAATTTTATCTATGCAATCACATGCCTTATACACATGATATTCAGGTGTGTGCCAAGTAAAGAGTTGGATTCACTTACCTTTCTAGAAGACCCACATTTTGGTCCATTTCTTCTGAGTTGTAAGAATTCCTTCCTAGAGCTGACTATCACAAAGATTCCCTGAGCTCTATTTTACCTTTGGAGCCCAATCTCTCCTTTCCAGCTTTCTCTGCCTGCTTTGGGATTCATCTCACATGTTCTGTTTATCTCATTCTAGCCCTTGTCAGATGTGAGAATAGTGACTTCATATTGTACAGTAGCAACTTTTGGAGTCAACATTCCAAAGCGTTAATTATAAATCTTCTCCTTCCTTTAATTTAAACTTGTCTCTAAGCTAGAGATACACGCAGAGTATCTAAACTTTGAAGAGTCAAGAGAAAGTTACCTTCAGTGTGACTGTATTTCTGAAATATTCTTTTAAGGTGCTGGTTTTTGGAGACCTTGTTGATCCTATAGCTGTTATCAGCAATATGTTTTCTTCAACTCTCTCCATCAAAGTCTAAAAGAAAAAAATCAGAAATTATTACCATGGTCAAAAAGATATTAGAACACAATGAATATGTTAAAATTCAGAAATGGTTTACTGTTCCATTGGGTGGCTAATGTTTAAAACAATTAAAGCTGTCCCCTCAATGCCAGGCTGAGAATCAGAGTTCTGGCTCCTTCCCTCTGGTCCGTATGCCTTGGGGACATGAAACACAATCCAGGAACCATATTGAGGCAGAATATGAGAAGATGAACATAGACAAAAACCTGCTAATATAAGAATGAAATATTCAATGCAAGATGGAAAGCATGAACCTACTAATTTATCAGAAATGACTCACTCGTGCAGCCTAAGTGTGCTCATTTCTTAGATTTGGGGTTATATCATATTTTCATTCCTTTTAAATATGAGCTTAACCTCTTCACTAATATTTTCAACATTCAAATGCTGACAAAAAGTGGAGTAACTTAGCCATTAAAACCTCCTGTTGAAATTGATCAGCAAGCCATCTTGGGTTCAAAAACATCCAGGGTTCAAGAACACATTCTTGTAGCAGGTGATTCTGTGGTCTACAGTTTAAGGTGCTGCACCAGTCTAAATGCATTGAGTTATATTACTGCAAATGTCTCTAGTGCTCTAGCTGTTTTGATTCTATTTGATGAAAAATATTGCAAATATCCAACTAACCATAAATAGCTATTGCCACCTCCTTTGCATGGGTAGCCCTACCAAATTCAAGATCCAAACCAAACAAGGCAACTCTGGGACAATATTTCAGGATGATACTCATGGACCTTAATAAATAAAAACAGTGATAATGATAAAAAAAATATTTAAAGCTATTATCATGTGCCAGGTACTGTCTGAAGAGCCTTGCACCTTATTTGCACAAGAAGGTGGTGATGTAGGTACCATTGTCACTCCCAGGCATCCAGACAGCAAGATAGACTGAAGAAAGCTGTGAATTACTGGAGTCAGTGCACATTTTGCCTGACCTGCTGTAATAATTATTGTCATAAAAGCCAAAAAATATTGAAGATCAAATGTGTCAGCCATAGTACAAAATGCTTTAATGATGTATCTCAGTCAATCTTTGCAATAAACACATAAAATAGACATTACCCCCATTTTACCTATTAGGCAACTGAGGCTCAAAGACATTTGATGACAATAGCTCAAGTAATAAAGCTAGAATGTGACAGACCTTGGATATGAAACCAGCCTGTCTTATTCCAAAATCTTGGCTCCAAAATTCTACTCTATTGTTCCTACTGAGTACTTTCCATCTCTAGGGTTCTCTCTGTTGCCACCAAAACCCAGCCTCCTGAGTTATTTTCATCAGGTTGAAAAGCCCTTTCCTGAGGCTGGAGATGGCCAAGTGGACTGCTCCCAGAGAGCCCAGTGGCACCGTTGCATTCCGTTGGCCTCAGCCACAGCTGTGGTTTCCAAAGGAAATAACTCATGCAGCCGTTGGTCGCACCTGTCACTCACTGGAACCAGGACTTGCATCAGAACCCTGGGGCCCCACAGCAATGAGAACAGCAGCTACATCAAACTGATGGGCACTAGAACAGGTCCCTATGGATTCAGGAGGCTGCTGCCCTTTATACCACATCAGCCCCACTGTGATCTACTCCCCCTCCCTCCCACCACCACATTCTAGAAGGTCAGGGAAAGCAGCCCCAGACCATGCATTTCTGCCTCTGTGGAGACAGCCATTCCAGTGTCCTGGGCAAGAGAAAGTATTGGCAGATCCATAGGCATGATCTAAATTAGGGGAAACATCGCCAAACTCTCTTTGATTAAAAAAGAAAGGAATCAGGTGGCAAGGCTAGTGGATGTGATCTAAGCAAGGAAGGCCGACAAATGGCCTGTGAGAATGAGGGTCTTTCCAGCAGCCCCAGAAGGGTCTTCAGGCCTAGAGAAAGAAATAGGAGACAGACAAAGGTACAAGGAAAGGGAATTTATCAAGGCAACTTTGAGGTGGCAAAATCTCAGAAATCTATGGTGAATATGTCCATTTGATTCCATTAAATGCCACTCTGTAAACATTAATGGAGCATCAGCTACACCAAAATACAGGGACTACATAAAAGGGTTTTTGAACTTGCATCGTCATATACTTTTACTGAGGAGCCAAGCCATATGTGCTAGTCACCCTTAAATAACAGGGAAGGCTGGCATGTGAGTAAGTGCTAGGATGAGTGGTGAGTTCTGTGAAAATCAGAGCATGAAGGGATGTGTGTGCTGAGATGGGCAAAAATCCCTTAGCGGGTGAGGTAGATTTGGTGTGAGGCTCACGGATGGTTTCCTAGGTTTCTAGCACTCAGCTCATCACTCCCTAATCACAACCTCCAAATTTACCTGAACAGGCATCTGGGAGAACCAACAGTCATGTTCTAATCCTGAGCTATTTCTACTCTGCGACATGTGGTTTCTGACACCACCTTCTTATGGATCTTTGAATTCCTCCCAGAACTCAGCCTTCCCCTGTGGATTCTAAAAATCTTTAGTCCTGCACCCTACAAGCTGGATCCGCTGCTTCCCCATGTGATAGTTTTTTCGAGGTCAGTGCCACACTCAAAAGGAGAGGGAGAAAGGCCTGGATAACTGAGTTACAAGGATGTCGATTCTTTTCAGTTGTGGAATTTTCTAAAAGGAAAGTAAAACTACCTATTTAAAAAAAAAGAAGCTTTAGTTTTCATCTTAAAAAATAACAATTGATATGGATTTGGCCAATGAAGCAATACACAAATGTATTCTCTACCTGTGTGCTATTCAAACTGTAGAGAGGACAAAGTGATTTTTAAATCCTTCATAGCCAAAAAAAATGACACAGGAGTCCCTATAATTTAACACCTCCCTGTCACTGAATCAAAGACTACCATCCATTATCCTTCATGGAGATGAGAGTGCATATCACTTGCAGATGAGACCGTCTAATGTCTTTAAGAAACACTGGGTTAAGATGCCTTTACCAATATTCTCTTCTTTACTCTACACATTTAAAAAATACCCTCAATCTACTAATTGTCTATCTCAGTGGTGGCGAACCTGGAGCATGTGTGTTGTTTTTAAGACAAAAGATGATAATGTATGAGTTGTTTTTTCTAAACTAAAACCTCTGTGTTCAGGTTTTATTACAGCATTGGCACTTTGCAATATATAAGTAGGTTTTGGGTTAGAGTGTGAGCACTTGTCTCTAAAAGGTTTGCCATCACCAGCCTATGTGAACACTGGGACCTAAAAACAATTTACCATGTCCCATCCTCCAGTATTTCTTAAAATGCTCTTTTCTCTAAATTTGTATTTTTATTAGCACACATTTGCAGTACATAATGATCACATTCCTCAGGGGAAGTTAGTACATGTACAGAACACATTTTAATTCTTTTTTCCTCCCTTCTGTCCCCCCACCTTGTTCCATCTCTAGTTCCCTTCCCTCTTGCAAAAGATCTAAGTTACCTGAGGCCCACACCAGTGCGAACTGAAAATCCAATTGTTAGTTTCTCCCAAATGGCACTGAGGCTTCATCAGCCTTTTCTGAACATCTGACCTCTCTTCTGTGGAACACTGTGGTGATCTGACTGTCCAAGGTGAACATCCTTGATGACAGACTCAGCCTGAAGGCCACCTGCTTTTAAGTCCCCCAGCACCACACAGAATGCCTGTTTGATAAGCTTATGTGGAACTGAATACACTGGAGCAGTGCCAAGCATAAAATTGTCATGGCAGACTCAGAGGTGAGACTCAGGTTCTGAGAGTGGATTTGGGCCCGTGGTCTTCCTCATTCAGTTCTCTGCCACCTGTTCAAGCCCTCCCTGATCAATAATCCAATCTTGAGACTCAACCAAAATAAAATAAAATGTCAGCATGCTCTCAGTCAGTTCTGTCTTAGGTACTTTTTACTTGTTACTGAGATAAAATACCTGACGCCAAAAGTTAAGGAAGGAAAGGTTTATTTCTTACAGTTCTTAGACGTTTCAGTCCATACTCAGTTGGCTCCAAGGCAGCATGGCATGGTGGGCCATCCTTCATGGCAGCTGCAAACAGCAAGGCGTAAAAGGGCAAGAGAGAGACACACCTTCTTCCCGCCATTACATCATATCCTGGCTCCACCCCTAGGCAGGTGTAGCACTCACACCCCCAATCCCAGCACTAGACAATGAACCAATCACAAATGCATGAGGCTTGGGGGCCACTGACATAAACCATGACAACTGAGATTTTCTTTTTTGTTTTTCTGGTGCATAGCACCATGTTCAGCACAGCGTAGGGGCTCCAAAATGGTTACTGAACGAAAAAGAAAAATGAAAAATTTCACTTCAATTTTCCAGGAGCATAAGAAGCCAAGAAAACACCTTATATTTAAATAGCAGGCAGAGTCTCCCACTGGAGGTCCCATGGATTTTCTAGGATAATGATCAGGAAAAAACCTTACTCCACAGGACCTTTAAAACCACTGTGACCCATAGCTGCCAAATCCTGAGGACAATCCAGACCTGAGCATACTGGAGAAAAGTTAAACCATAGCTCAGTCTCATCCTCTGTTTCTGTTACCCTCAGACCTAATATCAAAGAGAAACTCTTAACATTGAGTCCTCCAGGCCTCTGTAGAAGAGTGTGGATTTATGGAGTGCCTGTCTTTTAGGACACTTAGCAAAAAGGATCTTCACCTGGAGATTTTATTGGGCTTCAGAAAAGTTGGGTACTCTCTAAAATTATTTTATGGATGTGTGTGTGTGTGTATTTCCCTGGAAGAAGGATTCTACCTCACATGGTTTCTCAAAGGTATCCATGATCTATGTTAAAGATTATAAATCATTAACTAAATATCTTAGACATTTTATGTTTGGTCAGATTCATTTGTTGGGCAAAGGATTTGAACATAGTCTTAAAGAAAGACAGTAAGGGCTGCTGGAAAGAACATAGAATTTAGCATATCTGCCTGAGACAGACTTCCCAACTCCATTGCTTACCAGCTGCCTGACCTGGGCAAGTTACTTTAACCACCTAAACTCCAATACAAAAGGAACATTACCACCTGCTTTCCAAGGGTTGTTAGAAGGGTTAAATTAGATAATACAGAGAAAGTATTGCTATTTCCCTTCCTTTCTTCAAAAGTTCTCTCCCTCCACCCCATCTCTGTCTCTCCAATACTTTGAACAAATGTCCCTTTTCAAAGAATATAAATCTGTCATCTGACACGGAATAATAAATCAAAGTGCCACCGTATGGCCTAATTAACATTATCTTTTCCCAAAACTTAGGGAGCACAGTAATGGAGTTCTGCACAAACTATAACAGTGAAAAATTTCCTTCTCTTTGTTGTTATTTATTATTTTATAAGCCAAACTCAAGAACTTACAATTTATATGCAGGAGATTTTAACTGCTAATGGTCAACAGTGGTAAGGGACCTAAGAAGACATTTTGTTGAGAAGAGTTTATTATAATGTTGGAAAATGTCAAAAATGTGAACACCAAATCCTTAGGAGAAAGACGTCGTATGACCAATTCTAATAACATCACTTAGTGCTTCCCAGAGCTGCGGTCCACGATTGTCTTTGCAACACACTTTTGTATAACCAGTCACTCAGAAGCTCCTTGTAGTTTTTTGTTCTTTCTTTTTTTGGAGGGGGGGTGGATTTGGCCTTACAGATGATTTAAAGTTGCACTGCATGAGTCATGACAAACTCTCCTGTATCCCCTCCATCTGTGGAGAAAGTGGGAGAGAACACAGCCACAGAGCCCGGGTAACCAAGGACGAGGGGTGGGAGGGGGCGATGGTGAGTCTCCTTTGCTTTCTAGATATAAAAGTCCAAAGGTTGATTTTTTGGCATCAGTTCTTACTCAAGTGGAAAATTCCCAATTTTCGATTTGGTCCTTTCTCTTAAAGAAAATGCACAGTTTTGTTGGACTCCGACAAATGTATCTTCTTTTCTTAATTTTCATGGGCTGGATTCAATGCTAATTTACAACCATATTTGTGCCGGAGATCTTAAAAACCTGCTGCTGTTTCCTTCCCAAGCTGTAATGTGGGGGTTAGGGAGAGTAGAGGAGTGGAGTTGAACAGGAAGGAAGGAGAGAGGGAATGTGGTTGAAAAAGGGAGAAGGAGAAGAAAGAAAAACTTCACCCAGTAAGCATTTTCCATACTTAATAATTTGATTTTGAAGGCTACTCATATCAAAGAGCAAAATATTCAATATTGTTAATTCAGTTTTGCAAAATATATTCTTAATTTAAAAATGATTTTGCTCCGGGTGGTAGTGCAGTAATAAAGCAGTTATTGACCAGATCTTATTGATTGTAGAGTCTGCGGGCAAAGAGCACTGACCTCGCTCACACTCTTATTGCTTCCTCCCTCCCTGGCCTTCTTCATCTATGCTCGCTCAATAATATATTATTAATATATATTTTTAGCAAAAACTGTATGTTACAAGGTTAAAGGCTTCTTAGTGATTTTTTTTTCAAGCTACTCTGCCTTTGGGGTGTTGGGGAAGAATAAACTTGGTAACCCAGTGTCTGTATATAAATGGCTTTTCATGGAAATACTTTACTTACCACCCTGGAAAGCTTACTGTCACCTTCTCCTCTTTTATATCATGTAGAATAGGAAGAAAGACTCCTTAAACCAAATGGGATCACAGTATCAACAATAGTGTCTCTGGAGAGGAAATACTTGATGGTTGAAAAGACAGAATTCAGGAAATATTGCCTCTTTTCCAGAACAATGACTCTGAATTCCAAAGAAGAGAATTCTATATTCATATCAAATTTAATCATCCATGTGTATAAATTATCCCACTACTTCTGGAAGCACTTTCATGAGGCTCTCCCCAACCTTATGACCAGCTTCTGATATCACACTCATATATGACATGTCTAATTGATCACTTTTAGTATTTGCATACACTTTTTTGTGTATCTATAAGGGTATTTTTCCCCACAAGATTGATCATCTTTCCCTAATAAATGTAAAAGTCTTCTGAAGCCAAGAACTACATCATATGTTTCTTCCGTAACCCTTCTAGAACCTGTCATGTACTGGGTTCATAGTAAGTTTGTGACAAATAATTACCAAATTGGGATGTAACTGATGTGCAGCTCTGCATGGAATGTCTTTTCAAGGAAAGCAAGGAGAGAGAGCGGCACAGTTTGGTTTGCTTCCGCCCTTCACTCTGGGAGCCCTCAAAGCATGTGGTTTGCTTGTCTCCACCTGTGTACCAGGTGAGGGAAAGAAGGGCCAAGACTGTCAACCCTGATGAGCATTGCAGAGACGGACCTCACATTGCCGCATCATGAGGTAGACTATGTGAGCAGTTTGCTTTTGCATCGTGTATGAAGAAAGAGGAAAGAAAAGTAATCACACCTCCAATACATGATTTTAGAGAGGCAGGCAAGTCCTCAAGCGCAGGGAAAGACCAGGATCAAAAACGAATGGATGTGATCATCATTGGCTACCTCTGACTGGGTGGGCTCCACCCCTGCATGGCACTCCCTCTACGGCAGAACAGAGGTTAAAATCAAAACAAAGCAAAAGCTGAATTCTCTTCATACTATTCACACTGTCTACAGCCACACTTACGTTCTCACTTCCACAAAGAAAAATCAGCCTATGAAATCTAATACATATTCATAAAGGGTGGGAAAGATGGGACAGGGTCCAGATCTCCTATTTACTGGTGGTTTCACAGCCTGCTACAATGGGACAAAGAAGATGCCAGTGAGGCGGTGACGGTACCTCATGGCCTGATAGGAACAATCTTGCTGAGCAGGGAAGGTTACTACACTCCCCCTCCTAGCCGTGTGGTCACTGGCAAGGTCCTCATGCGCATCAGTTCTTCACTCTAGGAATGTACAGATGTGACTTCTCACAGGGATATGAGAGGCCTAATGGAACCATTAAGAAATACGAAGGGGCTAACATTCACAAGAATTCTTTCCCACCCCTCGATCTGAACAGGGCAAGATGGTACAATAAGCCAGCTGCAAAATGGTGGGCCTGTAAGAGTAGAAAAGCACCTACCAAAAGCTCATGGCCATAGAGCAGCGCAGGTACTGCCAACAGCACCTCTGGTCATAGGAGCCCAACCTTGGTCTCCTTGTATCTTCTAGTCTTAGCTCAAAGCTACCTCTTGCTCCTGGATGCCAGAGACAAGGGAGACCAATAAAGGGGTTCGCTTAGGTCAGACTACTAGGGCAATGGATTAAACAAAGCGCTCAAGGGGGAGATCTGAAAGAGCAAACCAAAGCCCGACCTTTGTGCCTCCTTTTCTCCTTTATGACACACGAGTAATTATGTAACCCTACCTGCTCTTGGGGTCCTCCCAGTGAGGACCTGCGCGCTGTGCACTGTGAATGCACACCACTGAAGTGTGCAGCCGGTCACAAAGACGGTTCTCTGAGGAGTCCCTCACCCGCGCCCATGGCCCGGCCAGTGGAGGCTCCCCCACCCCCAGCCAGAGTGAGAAGATGTGAACAGAGCAGCATAGGGCTCTGCAGGTGGCAGGGAGAGGGGGAGCCGCACACGCAAGGGAATAATAGAGACTGGATTGTTTATGCTTGTGGGAAAGGGCGCATGAATATGGATAAAACCCTGTGCGCATTTTGCTAATTACCCAGCATCAGTGTTAAAGGAGAAAAGAGCCCACTGCAGAGTTTCAAGCCAATTCCATCCCTTAGAGCCCGCCTCCACCTACACACACACACACACACACACACACACACACACACGCACACACGCACACACCAATCACCATCGCCGCCGCCGCCACCACCACTTTCTCTTCTCTCATAAAAAGAACTGACAATGTTCCGCTGCCTGTGAACCACGTGGACCAATTCCAGTTAAATAAAAGTCAGGTGAAGACTCCGTCCTGCATCACGCCGGAGAGTTCAAGGAAGAACTTTCCTCCCTGAGATGCCAGTCGGCAGGAGCCTCTTTCCTACAATTTCCTGACAGTCAAAACCACCTTCTAACCTCATAGACAAAGACAGGAAGTGAATCAAGGTGGAGAAATGAGGGTGAGACAAAGAATCACACATTAAGTGGAGGACGCTTTTAGAGGGAGCCAAAATTTGAAACAAAAGACAAAAAATAATTTCCAGTCCGAATAAAGACCGCTTTTCTCTTCCTGCCTGCCTGCAATACGCTGGCCACACATTACCCCGATATTTGCAGTCAGGTAGACCCCGCTCCGAGGGGGAATAAAGACGGTGAATTCCAGCCTTTGCTTCATGGAAGCTCTCAGACGTCTCTCCAACAGCAGCCAGGTGTATCTGTTGGATTATCCTTGAAAAACAGGAGCAATTGGGACAGGTGGGGTAATCTGAGGAAAAGACTCATGCCAACTGCCTTTGGTGCTTGTCATGGATTAAAAACTGGTGGCCAATTTAAGACTAGCTGAATTGAATAAGCGTGATGCTGAGTGTGGACGGCCCACCTGAGGACCGTTGCCGCGTGAAGAAAGGCGTGCAGGGGAAGAATGCTGGCGTTATGGTTCTCCTAAGTGGTGGTGTTTGGAGCTGTTTGCTCTCCCGGAGGAGTGTGTCATGGCTAGCTTCCCCACTACGAATTTGGCCATTTCACTGGAGGAGCTTGGGACCTCACTGTCGCCGAGGATGACTGGGGTGCTTTTCACGGGAGCCCTGGCCCTTATTTGAGAGTTGTTTTTCGGCCCCATTATAGAACCCTCAACCCACTGCACAGATTCTTCACTCTGCTGGCACAGACTTTCTAGCTTCCATCACTGACCTTTGGGCCTTCCCAGCACAGCTCCGTAAAACAGTCTGGCATGAATCATTGGAGAGTCGTCCAGTTGAACTCATGGGAGACATTGTCATGGGCTCTAGGTTTTCATCTGGATTCATGCAGGACATCGCTGTGGGATTCAGGCCCTCGGCTGGATTTTCTAGGTCTTTAGCACATGGACAGATTTCTGGCACTTTCTTGTATTTAACACTGGGTGACCATCATAAAATAATATAAATTCGGTGTCCTATATGAAATCATTCTCCTTGCAACCCCTGACTACAGTGTTCTGAAGTCAGTCACTAAAGACTGGCAAGAGACAGCATGACCTTATGTCTCAAGATCAACCAACCTAGAGGGCAGTGAATGGGTACCTGTTCTGAGCTACACATTTAGGCCAATAATAAAGGCATGGCCTTTATAAATGTTTACTACAGTCATTTTCTATGAAGAAAGCAGCAGCCACAGGCACTAGAAAGCCACTGTCCAGGGAGGCTGGAGACCAAGATCCTCATGTTGGCTGTGTCCCGGGTAGCTACCTGATTACAAATAAGATAAGGAGACCCTCTGTGCCTCAGTCTTACAGTTCTCTTCACACATAGAGTTAAAAGGCTGAGCCCAGAGGACTTGCACAGCTAAAAATTTCAAAACTCTGAGGGGAACAACTCCAGTTTATAACGTAGACCCAGCTCTTTTTAAGGACCAGACACTTTTTACACACCTTAGTTCAATGTTTCTCAAGAGTCTCACCAGTTAAGTATTACAAATTTGATGGCTAAAAAAAAATCTAAGACATGGAGCAGTGAAGTCACTTACCTCAGTTGGTCAGTTGCAGAGTGGAGATTTGAAACCTTCAACAGCATGTTGATTGCCCTGTCTGAGCCTTAAAAGCATAGGCCTTTTCCCCCACTTTTTCACTTTTATTGTAGTAAAATACACATAATATCGAATTAACTATCATGACCGTTTTAAGTGTACAGACCAGAGCCATTAATTACATTTATATTGTCATGCACACATTACCACCACCCATTTCTAGAACTATTTGTATCTTTCGAAACTGAAATTTTGTATCCATTAAACTGTAACTCCCCAACTCTCTTTCTCCAAGCCCTAAAAACCATCACTGCACTTTCTGTCTTTATAATACCAACTACTCCAGGTACCCGTGCATGTGGAAAGATACAGTGTTCACCATTTCATGATGTTTTATTTCACTTAGCATAATGCCCTCGGAGTTCATCCATATTGTAAGATAGAATATAACTTTCTTCTTTTTAAAAGCTAAATAATATTCTATTTTATGTATATACCATATTTTCGCTTATCTATTAATCCATTTAAAAACACTTGAGTTACTTTCATGTTTTAGCTTTTATGATTAGCGTTGTTATAAATATGGATTACACATATATCTTCAAGATTCTGCTTTTGATGTTTTTGAATATATACCCAGAAATGAAATTACTGAACTGTATGGAATCTGCTTTCAATTTTATGAAGACCCACCATACTATTCTCCATAATAGCTGTACCACTTTATATTTCTCCCATGTGGGTTCATGAGACCCACTTTCTTCACACATTTGCCAGCCCTTATTCCTCTGTGTATGGGGAGGTGGGATACGAGGCATCCTACCAGGCATGAAGTGGTATCTCACAGTTCAATTTGTGTATTCCTAGTGATTGTTGATGTTAATCATTTTTTTGTGTGCTTAGTGACTTTTTATGTTTCTTCTTTAGAGAAATGTCAAGTCCCTAGCCCATTTTTAATTGGATTTTTTTTTATTATTGTTGAGCTTTAAGTGTTCTCTGTATATTATGGATATTAATTCCTCAGCAGATACATGATTTGCAAATATTTTCTCCTATTCGTTAGTTGCCTTTCTACTCCATTACCTTTTGATACACAAAATGTTTCATTTCTCAAAAAGTCCAAATTTATTTTTCATGTGTTGCCTGTGACTTTGATGGCATTTCCAAGAAATCATTGCCAAATTCAATGCTGTGAACTCTCTGCTCTATGTTTCTTCTAAGGGTTTTATAATTTTCAGAGACCTAGTTTTAGGCAATTTTTGTCAGTAATGTTGGGAGGATCTAGCTTAATTGTTTTGCACACAGACATCCAGCTTTCTCACCAGCATTTGGTAAAAAAAACCTGTCCGTTATTCATTAAATGGGTTTGACGCCCTTACTGAAAATTATTCAAAGCTGCGTGCAGGGGTTGATTTCTGCACTGCCTCTGCTATGTGTTGGTTGGTGTGAGTGTCCCTGCACTAAACCACACTGCTTTACTCAGCTTTATGATACATTTTGCAATCCAGAAGTGCACTTCTTCTGTTTTATTATTATTTTTTATAATTTAGAGGATTATTTTGGCAATTTGGGATCTCTTGTGATTTCATATGGATTGTTAATTTTAAGACAGGTTTCCTATCTTCCATGAAAAAAATGGCATTCAGATTTTGACAAAGATTACATGAATCTATAGATCACTCTGGGTAGTTTTAACAATAGTCTTTCTTCTAATCCATGAATAATGAGATGTTTTTCCATTTATTAACATCTTTAGTTTTAAAAGGATGGGCTTTTTATCAATATACAACTTCACTCAGACTCAAGACTTTGTAATTTAATGCTTCTCACACTACGCTAAACATCTTTCTTAGAGTTTTCTTGGAGGGACTGATCCATCTTACGGCATTATAGCATGGCCTAAAATTTATAAACAACTTCTGTGCATATTCTATCTTCACTGGGAAAATATGGACAAAGTAGAGGTAGATGAACCCTGGCTTGCAGCTGTGGCGTACAAATTCTACACACTAGTCTGCCAGCGAATGCAGCCTGTAAGTTACATACAGTAGATGCTCAATGTCTGCTACACTAAACACCTAATCAAACCCTGGCAAAAGGGTAAGAAACATGGCAGAGACTATCAGTTGGATTCAATAGAGCTGTTATCAAGCAGCATCAAAAGTAAAGTTAAATAATAAAACGAAATGTGCAAAGATGTGACATTACTGTTCCTTCATCCCACAGGAGAATTCCTCCGCCCTTGGTCCACCTCTGTCCCTACCCAGAGCTGCCCACCCAAAGCCCCACTGCCTCCATGTGCCGAACAGGAAAATCACTTTCTGAAAGCAAAGCTTCTCTGGGCCCAGACTCACTGGCATATTCTGCCTTGGACTCTACATCTAACTTTTCAGCAGGGGAGGCTGCAGCTGATTGGATTATAGGAATACAAATGGATTAATTTGGGGTGGATTAGATACATCACGAAACATAAGTTTGACTTGCATTAACATAAAAATGTCATAAAAATGTAGATGCTGAGGCAGAGTTTATTTGTGATGCCGCTAATGCATTGTTACTCCCACAAAAGATGTACACAATATTTACACTGTATCTGACCACATAAAACATGCCGTATACATATGCAATCTTTTATTATGTAGAGGGAAAAGAGCCAGAGGGCCCTTCAGAATTCCAATCCTTGAGCTTCTGATTTTCCCTTCTTTTTCTAAGTTTTTTCTTTATTTTCAAGAAACAAATGCAGTTTAAAACCATCATTACCGTATTTTGAACAGTTAATATTTCATATCGTGACATCTCTACTCAGAGGTAACAGGTTTAGTTGATTACTATTTGTTTATAGAGCTGGAGAAACCTGCAATCACGGGGAATATAGAAGGATTGCAATTAGATCTATTGGCTGAGAGCTGCACCTCGCTGACCCACGGTTAAGTGGTTAGCGCTATCAGAGAAAATGCCTACTGGCAGCTGGCACATCTGCACATAATAATACAGGCAAAACTGACACGGCCACTAAAGGCTGCTGCTCTCCTCTTTACCCAGAAGCTGAAAACAGATCATGCTTTTTAATAGTGCATCAACACATTTCTTCCAAATTAGCATAATCATGTGAGTTATGGGAGGAAATCGGTATCTTGGTTAAGCTGCTATGCATTCTTCAAAGTATTAAAATATAAAGCACCCTCCGCTCCAACATGAACCTGATTCTACACCCAGCTTGTAGTGTATTTTAAAAAGAAAGGAGAGGTAGAAAGCAACAGAAGAGAGACAGTTAACCTCCATCTTTTCACAAAACAAGGAATACTTCCTGTGCGGCCAGAGTGGACAAATAGCACCTGAGGTGGGGGATGGCCGGTTGGCATAAACACACAGCAGGATACTGCAGTGAGGAAGAGGAGGAAGATGATTACAGCAATGATGAGGAGCTAACTGATTTTAGGTAAAAGCTTATCAAGTGTCTGTCTGTCTGCATGAAAATTCTGCAGGATCTGTGAGTTCTCAGACCAGCATTTCTACAGCTAGGCAGTGTCTCTCTATTCATCCTTTAGTACATCCCCAAACAACTGGTCTCTCTCTCTCTCTCTCTGTCTCTCTCTCTTCTCTCTCTCTCTGTCTCTCTCTCTCTCTCTCTCTCTCTCTGTCTCTCTCTCTCTGTCTCTCTCTCTCTCTGTCTCTCTCTCTCTCTCTCTCTCTCTCAGGGTGGAGGCAAATGTCCATGCTTCTCTGGGATAAGAAGAAGTTCCCAAGTCCTGGTACCTCCTACTCCCTGCTGGAAGCACATGAAGCCACAGGGAGCAGCCCTGGGATGCTTTCAAACCAACTTCAATCCATAGCCCAATATCATTATCCCAGGGTAAAGCTTCATCCTTTAAAACAGTGACTCTAGACCTTTGATCTCCACCCTACAAAGTTTGAATTGACTAGAACCAATTGGCCAAAGAATCACAGATTCTCTTGTAAAGATTCATTTAGGCACTGAATGTTTATTTCAAATTTTTCAGTAGACTATAAAGTGACAAAGCAGGCTTTGAAAACAAGTTCTGACTATTCTGCTATATTTTCTGGGTAAATAACAATGGTAAAAGAAGTACACACTTAACCCCTATAAAAATTAGTACTAACTTTCCGAGACCCTTTACCAGTAACTCTGTCTATGTTGTCATTATAATAGGGATCCCAGCTTGCACACAGGCAGATGCCAAGGGAAATAGTCAACTTGCTCAAGTTCTCTTGGATGGAGCAAACTGGTCCACAGACCCTTGCAGAAGAATCCAAAGCAAGCCAGCCAGACATCTGCAAGAGGATTAGTTAGGTGTCTGAACTAGGTTTGAATTCATGTGTCTGTCAAACAAGTATGTGCTCTTGGCAATGTGCTAGGTGTAGTAGATAGTAAAATTACATACGGTTTCCATTTGGAAGTTTCATAAAACATACTTCTAGATAAGAATACCTAAATCAATAAATGAGACAAAATTTTAAAACGACTTCACTTTAGTATCTTTTTAAGTCCACAAACACAATCATAAAACCAGTCAACACATTTAAAAGAATTTCAAAGGCTATATCTTCTAATCACAATAAAATTAAATTTTAATAGCAAAAATGTAAATAAAAACTCTTACATACTCTAATAGAAATTCAATTGAAAGACTGGAATGAAAATAAAAAAGATGATGCAGTAAATGTAAAAAAAAATAATAATAATAAGAGATTGTATCAGTACTATAAATCAGATTTTTAAAGAACATAGCCTAACCTCAAATATATACAAAGAAATGCACACTAGTCACATGATTGTGAAAATATTATAAACCAAAGACAAAAAAGTACATCTTAAAAAAAGAAGTACATCTTAAATCCAACCAGCAGAAAAAACATTTCATTACTTCAGAGGAATGGTGATCAGACTGACTGCCAAATGTCTAGCAACATCAATGACACCCCAAATCACTAGGAAAAGTTATCTTTAAACCATTAACAAGAATAATAAAAAAGTTAGTCTAGAATTGTATGCCAAGTGAAAACATCTAAGACTAGAGGATAAAAATTTTTTCAAGTAAACACAAAAAATGTTTACTAAAAGTGATTAAACAGGTACATTTCAAACAAGAAAATTTTAGATTAGAAGTTTGCAATAAAAGGACTATTTATAATTTTCCCCTTGAGATATGTCCCTTTAGCTAAGGTAAAATACATCTTGTAAATTCTGCAAGCATTCCTTTTCCTGGATACCCCTAGTTAGAGTCACAGAATGTCTTGGGAGATTTTGAGGGACAGCAGAGTCCTGTTGTAATTGCCATGCACGACTTTGCTGATCTCCTGACTCAGCTGTTGAGAAGAAAAGTAGGTTGGGTCTTGGCAACTTTTCTGTCACCTCCTGCTCCTTCCTTAGCTCCTCTGAATCCTGGACTATGTATGGATGTTTAGCTTCATGACAAAGGGCCTCAGCTTCTGCAAGATGCACTGCCAGTGTTAGAGGTAGTAAGAGCTGACACAGGTTCTGGTCCATTTTCATGAGGTTCTGGCTTGAGTTTGCTTACTTTGCATCTACCTTCCCTTCCTGGCCACGAGTGGACTTCGAGTATCAGACATGAAAACAACAGCATTGCAGAGACTGCTAACTCAGGTTCCACAATGACTAAAACCAATTCCCCGTGACAAATCCTTACATAGTAGATATGTGTGTAACATATAAATATGATATAATTATATACATTATATTCTGTCTGTTTTCTCTGGATTAATTTTACTGTTTTTCATACATTGTTAAATTGGATGCTTAGATTATTAATTTCCAGTCTTTCTTCATTTTATTATAAGCATTTGAAATTACTTAACGTTTTTGTTTTATTCAGTAAAGCTAGTAGTAAATATATGAATAAATCTAAATAAAGATTGAAATAACAGTAATAATGATGTCCTCTGGAGTTTTAAAAATCAGATGAGATTTAGACACATGATAATAATTTATTAGTTAGGAAAGCATTATAAAGTATTCTAAAAAAGATAAAGAATAAGGATATCAATTAGACTTTAGCAAATGAACTATGTGTGTTAAAATTTCCAGGGTAATCGGAATGAACATAGAGTTTGCAGCTATTAAAATACAAAAGAAGAAGAAAAAATAATCAGTCTAAAAATAAATAACAGAGGAGAGAGAAAAAGGTAGAAAAAAAACAAATGGTGTAAATTAAGATGGCATAAGTAAAAAATAAAGACTATATGACAAGTAGGTTTGAAACCATGTAGACCTGTGGATCTGAAAATGGAATTGGACTTGAATAGCTGCTTTACTAATTCTGCAGATACCAAAATTGGCGCTGTGACACTTTAAGACCAAGTAATTTCTATTAAGAAAATACTGAATACAGTAAGTCCCTGACTCCCAAACATCTGAGTTGCAAACTTTCAGACACAAACAAGTTCATGTTAGCTGTTCCTCCTGGATGGGAAAAAATCACGGAAGTAGCCCATGTGTCTACCTTACCATTTTAAGGTAACTGTAAAAGCAAAAATAGTTTCTCTGTACTGTACTACCATTTTATGGTAACTGTAAAAGTAAAAATAATTTATTTACAGTATTTGTGTTTTGGGTGTTTTTTTATGCTTTCCACTGTGTATTTGTATCAAAAGTGTATAAGACTCACTTTGTCAGATTTATAAACAAATCCAACTTACAAACTTTCTTGGAACAGAATTTGTTCGTAAATCAGATACATACTGTGGTCTTAGAGGAACAACCTGGCAGCCTGAAAATGGAATGCAGCAGGTGATCATAGAGAAGTTATCTTTTAGCTTCATATACCGGAAGTCATGTCCTGATGGCAATGTATACACCAACATTCAGACCTCAGTTTCTAAATACCGTTTTCCACTGAAGAGAGCCAGAAGGCTCTGTGGAAAGACGCCTATTTGTAGGTCTGGAACAGAGAAGATACAAGATGAGCGTGGAACATCCTCTTCCACCACAAAGTAAAGAAGATAGATCAAAATAAAAACAAATGCAACAGTATCTTAAAGAAGCTCCCCATTGACCACTGTGACTATTCGAACATCAGAATAAATAAGCATTTATAACCATTGTAAAAAATAGGAATTTGTGTATTCATATTGATTGTAAATTTTAAAAATAAACAAATGAAAGGGAAGGTTCTTATTACCATACAGCACTAACTGATAAACATAGAAGAAAGTAAATTTGGGAAAATTGTCATATTAAACCATCAATGAGCTAGAAATATTTGTCTCCAAATGTTACTACTCTGAGAACCACACATCATACATATAAAATTCTGTCTAAAAATGCATAAGCTGAATTTAATGATAAGGAAATATCAGATAAACCCTAAATGAGGAATATTCTGTAAAACAGCTAGTCTATATTTTGAAGAAATGTCATTGCTATGAAAGATAAAGAAAGAGTAGACCACTATTCTCAGTTAAAAGAGGGTGAAAGACACTACATGTAGATACAGTGCATGCGCCTGGGTTGCCTCTCACACTGAAGGAAAACACAGTTCTCTAAGGACATTATTGGAATAATTGACAAAATTAAAATATAGACTGCCAATTAAATAAAAGCATTATTTTGCTGTTAAATTTCCTATTATTTTCCCTCAGACACAAGAGTTTTATCTAGAAGATATAAAGAACTGAAAAAAATCAGGCCCCCAAATTCAAAGACACAATCCAAAAATGTACATCTGAGATGAATACACAATGCTCAGGTGAAGAAACACAAGTGGCAAGTAAATATAAGGAAAAATGTTCATCTTCATTGGTCATCAGAGAAATGCAAATTAAAACAACACTGAGATTCCATCTCACTCCAGAAAGAATGGCCAAGATCAACCAATAACAACCAATAACAGTCAACCAAGAACAACCAATGACAAATGCTGGAAGGGCTGTTGGGGGGAAGGAACACTTCTGCACTGTTGGTGGGAGTGTAGACTGATGCAACCACTGTGGAAATCAGTGTGGAGATTCCTCAAAAAAAATAAGATTGGAGGTCCCATTTGACACAGCTATTCCCCTTCTGAGCATTTTCCCAGAATTGGAAACGTAATACTACAGTGATATATGTACATTCATGTTTAAGTAGCACAATTTGTAATAGCCAGATCTGAGAAACAACTCAAATGCCCATCAACTGAGCAATGGATAAAAAAAGATGAGGTATCTTTATATAACACAGTGCTATTCAGCTATATGACAGCTCCACTCAAGACTTTTATAAGTAAATGGATGCAAATTGAGACCACACTTTAAGTGACATAAATCAGGTTCCCATCTGTAAATTCTATATTGTCTCCCTAGTGTAAGAAACTGAAAGAGTAAATAAGATCCAAAATCTACAGTACATATTGTGAAAGGGTAAGAAACTGCCAAAGGGAAAAACAATTGGGATGGGGAAAGGAGAAAAAGGAAGGAGAAAGGCAGAGATATAATTGCGCACGCACGCGCGCGCGCGCGCGCGTGTGTGTGTGTGTGTGTGATAGCTAAGATGATTATACTATTGATTCTATTAGCTCATGGAAAAGAACAGTTGATACACCTATGGTTTGATCAATTTCGCATGTCTATATCTGGTAATCTAAGCAACTCTTTTGAAGATAAAAATATGCAATATAATAACATTGTCAAATTCTATCATCTTGTTTTGAAAACCAATACTGTTATTATTTTGGGTTTTTGCTGTTGTGGTAGTTGTCATTTGTTTTTTGTTTTGTTTTGTTTTGTTTTTCTGTTTTTCTGTTAAATTAAAAATAAAACATAAATAAATTTCCTATTATTTGAAAACTATGCAGGGGTGACCAGAAAATTCAGTGTATTCAACTGTGTTCAAAGCAATGGGGAACATTTTGAGAGAGGTTAATGGTAATGCAACTTTTATTGCAATATTTTTTTAAACATTCACTGTATTGTTTAACTACTCCTCATTGATCAAACACTTACAGCAATTTCTGTCAACAAAAACATTACGACGTGTCCTCATCCACCTCATTCACCAGACCCGGCACTATGTAACATCTAGCTCTTCCTCCAAATCAAAATGATCCTAAGGGTAAATGTTTTGAATTCATTTAGGATATCACGGCAGCTTCTACAGCACAACTAAAGACATTCATGAAAGAAAACTTCTAAGCTGCTTCAGAAAGTAGCCCAAATAATGGGATAAAAGTGTTCAAAGTGAGGGAAATAGTCTAACCGCACAAATGTTCATGTGTTTTTACTGCAGTAAATAATTTTCAACTTAATCATTCACCATATTTGTTGATCACATCTCCTCATAGCGTGGCAACCTAAAAGAATATCCTTGCACTTAAAAAATACACAATGAAGAATCAAAGCACAAAAAATATGACTTCTTTCCTGAAGTGATTCTAAAAACAGTACAATACGTAGATGAACATAAAAAAATGTTAAAAACTGATGACTCTGAATAAAAGGTGTATAAATGTTCTCTAAATTATTCTTGCAATGTTTCCCTAAGTTTGAAATGATTTCAATTTTTTTTTTTTTTTTTTTGGTATCAGGAATCAAGCTCACAACCTCGTGCTTGCCAGGCAGGCTCTGTGCTGCTAAGCTAACTCCCAGTCATCGATTTCAAAATAAAATGTATTTAAAAATAAAATAGAAAGGTGAGGAAAAAGAAAAGAAAATTGGGCCCTTTATAGTCCCAGACCAGAGTTAGTACTGCTGAATTTCAGCACCATGACCTCCTGCAACCAGGAGCACAGAGCAAACTACACCACCTGGTGTGGACAAGTGCATTGATAGGAGACACCTCTGTTCTCCCAGTGAGCCCCTTATCTGAGCTTCTCTGAGCATTCCTGCACTTGGAATCCAGCGAACCTCAATTTACAGAGGGAAGAGGCAACAGCACACAGTCAGCTTCGTTCAGGGATGGGCATTTCTCCTCTGGAAAATCTCCATGGTTGCAACCATGTCTTATTCATCCTTGTGTCTCAAGTGGCCGACACACAGAAGGGCTCAGTTATGCCTTCAGTACTGAGCAGAGCCAGACTGAATGAGCTGCGAGGACTGACACCATCAGTGTTGATAAGTCCAAGGTGAGCATCCCACAGACAGTTGGTCCCTCGCAGTTGTCCTCAGCCCAGCACTTTCTCTCCAGACTTCTGCCAGGAAAATTCTGGAGTCACAAGCAAAAAACATCTGAAACACCCACTGGAGTTGGTACCAAACTGGAAAACCTGTGCCTCTATGTAGTGCCTGGAATGCTATGTAAGTAGATGTGCTAAGTTTACGCTAAATTTGGGGATGCAGTGGAGGTAAGATATTTGAGCCCCATGGAGCTACTTATCCTAAATCTGTATAACAAGCTAACTCATGAAAAGGGTTAATCCTTCTGGGAGGTGGACAAAAAAGAGTAAATCAGCATCAGTGAAGACCCCTCCACTCAAAGGACTGCTGCCCCTGTAATTATAAGGAAAGGAGGGCTTCACTTAGCACCGATAAGAACTTTCAGAACTCTGAATACAAGCATCAGAAATGTGTGACCAGCCCAGGTAAGACTCTGAACTCAGAAATAGTCTTACTATGCCTGTTAGGTCCCTTAGCAGCCTGGCTATATAGAAAGGGTAAAGGAAATCCAATTCAAGACCACAGAACTAACTTTCTCCATCCCACTGAGGGTCTTCTTGGATTCTTTCCCAGGTCCCTCTTGCCCTGTGCAAGAGTTAATGAAATCAGTAAGCAGTTAGAGAGAGGGAATGGTTCTTAGGAAAGAATCTCAAGCTGGCAAGACCAAAAATAAGTTGGGTCTACTGCATTTCCACTAGGATATACCCTACACATTTGACCGGACCAAAGGCATCAAATTTTAATGCCTAACCAGAAACAAAACACTAGCAAATCTTAAATCAAAATTCTTTTGTGTGAAGACAAAATATACTTTTTCTATCACTGTTTAATCATTTCAAGATTACAAAGCAATTACTACTTGGATAAGTAGATCGTGGTAAGATAGTTTTGTATTCTAGCTCTGTGATGATTCAATGTTTTGCAAAGCCTAGAACCCAGGAAGAAAATCTAAATGAGGAGGATATTGTAGTGGTCTCCCTTGAAATAGGTAGCTATTTAGGGTGCTCTGTCAGAGCACCTAGCTCCTACTGGGATAGTTTAAGGGGAAATTCTTAATGGAATGGAGAAAACTATATGCCCACAGAGCCTTTAATAGTGCTAAAAACCTCCTTGGAATACCTCTACCACCAACTATGACTTATCACCTGAGGGAGAGGAAGCCTCAACAGAATAGAGGAATGAATAGATCCTACAATGGTTTTGATGAAAAACTAATTAGGCATCTAACAAGGAGATTATTAATTCCTGCTAGAATCAAGCTTACAGACCGTATCATGTTAGAAACATTAACACCCAGCAAAGAACTCAGACCATGTTTTGAAAATTGCCACCTACAAAGGAGGGAATGATGTAGAGAAGAAGAGACTGGTGATGTGGGCAAAGACGAGGGCTTCATACTACAGACAGTATCTGGAGACTTTTGAGTGATCAAAAGAGTGAGAAGTGATCGTGCCTTGTGTGTGCCTCTGAGAAAGCGGGAGGGGACAATGGGACGCAGACCACTACTGGTTCTGGGGCAATTTCTGAGTCCAGGCAGGGCACTGAGAAGAAATGAAATGAGCAAGTGGGTAAATAAACCCCAACAATGAACACAGAAGGAACTGTGTTCCTGTATAAATCAGAAAATGTAGCATTCTATCTTGATATTTTCTGAGAGTTCAACAGGTTTTAAGATTTTATAATTTTCTTAACAGTAAGAAAAATTTGCAGTTATATGCTAAAACACATGTCAACTTTTGGACTTTATTTCTAAGATATAAAAACTTGATCTTATTTGATTTAGTCTTTAAACCTGAAGATATGAGCAATAAAAGAATTCCCATGTTTCAGATGGGCAAGGTAAGTTCCAACAAGATTTGATGGCTACCGAATTAGCAACACAAAGCTCACCTTTTCCAAAGCTGGACAAGACACCGTGGAATCCAACACTGGTGATAGGTTCAGACCTCTCCCAGGAAGCCCCTCCTCTCTCTGTCCCTACATGCTGCGGAAAATGTATCTCTATTTTTTAAGATCATTTGTAGTCTCCTCTCTTCGCATGTCCCCTATCAAGAGCTGGACAATGTTACAATTTTCTGTTACTAAAATTTTTATTTCTCTAAAGTGGTCATAAATGCTGGCTTGATGACAATCCAGACATACTTCATATACTAAACACAAAAACTCACTATGAAAATTACTTGGTTTATTTTTGTTTATGTTATTGAGATCTTGCAAATGACACAGCTGAATGTTTATCCTACCATAAGGAAATGCATTTTGTTATTTGTATTTTTGTGGTTTTGGATTTTTTTTTCCTAGCCTTGCTTGAAAAGATAAGGGTAATAAAAAAGACACTTAAAGATACCCCCACGATTCTATATACACGTTCTGAATTTGGAGAAAATTTATTCTACAACATTTTACCTTCTGAACTTTTATTTGATTCTTTTTCATCAAGATTTAAAAAGTGCAAATCCAGTAATGCAAAATACAAATTAAGTTATATAAGCACTTCATTTTTCAAAGCAGTTGTGCCTAAGTATCAAAAGGGGATTGGTTCCCGGAGCCCCAAAGAATACCAAAATCCACAAATGCTCAAATCTCATAAAATAATCCCAGAGAATACCAAAATCCACAAATGCTCAAATCTCATAAAATAATGTAGTATTTGCATATAATCCATATACATGCTGCCATATACCTTAAAGAATCTCTCAGTAATATATAACACAATGTAAGTAGTTGTTGAACTATTTTTAAGGGAAAATGATAAGAAAAGACCACTACATATTCAATATAGATGAAAATTTGTTTTCAGAGGAATGTTTTTGATTTGTGTTGGTTGATCATGGATGTGGAACCCACAGATATGGAAGACTGACTGTTCTCCCCCCTGTACCTCCTAGGGTGACTGTAGAGGTCCATGGATCTTCTTCGCAACCCTACTGAAAGAGGTCTTGCATGTGTCCCCCAGGGTAGGCAGGCTGTCCTGAGCAGGTGGCATGAGTACAAAGCAGTCCTGTCATGAACAAAACAAAAGGATCTTAAGATTGCTCTTGTTAATACCATTAAGTTACAGAAATATCCTGGAATTGTCATGGCAATAGGCAATCTAACCAGATTTCATGGATACCCCTGTGAAATGGCAATTAAGCCTAGATAAATGAGTAAAGCAAATAATGGAGAAATAGGGATGAGACATATGCATGTAAGATATAATAAATGAAAGCTTTGGGAGTTGGGCTAATAATGTGAATTACACACTCCTTGACCACTGCCAGAAAGAAGACCTGCCCCAGACTTCAGCTGAGCTATTGTCAAGGCCTTGCCTTGTTTTCTCCTTGATGGGAAAGGGAAGTAAGTCATCATCTTACCTTTCTCTGTTTCCCCAGCTGTCAGTCAGAGCAGATTATGCTTTTCCAAAAGATGCCTACTAGCCTCTGGCCCTCCAAATCTCACAGTACCAAATATCATTGGATACTGCGCTTCTATAAATTGACAAATCCAAAGCCTGGCTGGAGGCTGTCCCCACCTGGATGTTTCTTCCAGGAGAGTACCATGCACCCAGCACACAGAGATCTCTCTTTTACATTTCATGGTTGATGAAAATGTGTTAGATCATGACAATAAACAAATGGAGAAAGAAGATTATCTTATTGACCATAGACTCCAAAAAGAAAATATCAGCACCTCACAGTCCCACATCCTACACAGGTAGTTTCTGTACTTGGAACTGCTGAGATTTGGGTTACTGTTATGATGTACACCCAGCTGTCCCTCCTCCAAAACTTCATAAGCTCATAGGTGGGGTTTGGGGAAGTGGTCGGATTGTGGGTATGTGATACCAGACTAAAGGTATATGGGTGCAAGATACTGAATTAAAGGTTCATGATAAATGGATTAGCCCACTGATTGCTTTAGCATAGTTCTGGGTATAGGCAATGGAAAGTTCTTGGATGTGGGTGGAAACAGCCAATATGCTTGAAGCCTGAGTAGAATAGAAAGGAAAAGAAAAAAGGCAGGTTCACTGCTTCCTGCCTGCCTGCCATAGACTGTTTCTGCTCAGCCTTGTCCTCTGCCATGCCACTCTGCCTTGGAACCAGCCATCTATGGTCTGAAACCTCTACCAACTATGAGCTAAACTAGACTTTTCCTCCTTTAACTGATGGGTGTCAGATATATATATTGTCAGCAATAAGAAAGTAACAAGATAATCACACATCATTTTAGTAATAGAAATTCACTGATGCCATAACTATTGCATACCAACATGTATATTGCAAAAACCTTGGGCTTGGGATGGAATGGGATTCAAATATTATCTCTCTCCTCTTTGGTGACTGTAAATTCACTCTCCCCAGTTTCTTTCTTTGTAAATAGAAACAAAAGACATACACGCTGAAGTTGCAAGGATCAAACGGAATCGCACTTGCAGTAAAGACTCAGTAAACATCTTGTCCTGGCATTGGGTGGACTATGCTTCTCTCTAGGAGGAGTCCAAGCTTGGCCTAGAGAGAACATTCGTGCATCACTCCAGTCAGCAATAAGCTGGCTCAGCATAGTCATAAAAAATCTTTCTACCAACTCGAAGCCAAGTCCTGGTGCAGTGGTGCACACTTTAATCCCAGGACTCAGGGCCACAAGTTTGGGGTCAGCCTGGGCTACATAAGGAGACTCTGTCTCAAAATATAGAAATAAAAACTGAGACACAAATTGTAGAATTAAGGCCCAAATATGTAATTCTTTCCTATCACAGGATTGTGCCAACTCCTTCAAATAGAGCTTAGTATTCTATTTTTAATATTGGGACTGGACATGGAATGATGCATAAAGCTCTCTCTCTCTGTCTCTCTCTCTCTCCCTCTCTCTCTTCCTCTTAAGGTATTTTCTAATGCTACATTGTATTTTAAATCAAAGCTGAAGAATCTCACATTTAAAAGTGTTAACTTACAAAATACTAAAGCAGTACCATAATTTTCTCCTATACAGCTATCTGGCAACTTACACAAAAGTACCTTCATTGTGTAACAATTTCTAACAGGTCCCTGTGGTTTTCTGAGTGCGTTCAGTGGGACTATAATGTTCTGCAAGCTCAAGGGTAGGGTTAAGAGATTCAGACCCCACTTTCCAATGTACCTGAGCATCTGTCTCTCAGAGCTCAAGATCACTGGATGGGCCAGCTGCTTCAATCCTGTCCTCAGCACAATATTTAAGCAGGCTTGGCCAACGGTTTCTTGTCTGCAAAGCAAGGAGGATGCACCACGATCTCTAAGTTCTCCTCAGCCGAAACATCTTCTAGCAACATACTTTAAAAATAAAAAACTGAATTTTATGCTTTTTCTCTCAGTAACAAAAGTTTAAACTGGTAAATCAATTCAGAAAATGAGATGTTTCTAAATTCCTAGAGTATTAGGATTATAAGTTAAATTCCTTTTTCCTAGTTTATTAAAGAGTTAAAAATATAGGAGATTGCAAGATGGCCGACTGGGTGGCAGCACGATAAGAGAGACTCTCTGAGGAAAAAAAAATAAAAACAACTCAGACGCTGGAATCTGGCAACATGGAGAAAGCCAGACAAAAGGAGAGGAATTCTCATGACCCAGGAAGAAACTGAGGAAAAAGAAAAAGAAAAAAAAGAAAGAAGAAAAGGAAGCATGGACAGAGGGCTGGAGCTGGGCAAGCCCGATCGCTGTACTGGCACATCTTAAAGTCAGGTGAGTCACGATCGGCTGAGATCGCGGCCCTGCCAAGAGCGGGGGTTGGTGAGCTCCAGACCCTCGACTGGAGGAGGCGCTGAGACAGGGAGTGGAAACAGCCAGTCGAGCTGCATGAACTTTGGTGACTGACAGGGACTGGAATCCCCAAACCGGGAGGCCTGGCTGGGCGACATTTTGGAGTTGGGCAGGGCCGGCTTGAATCGGGGCCCTAGGCAGCATCTGCTGATGACTCCTAGTCCAAAGCAGATTGGTGGGATCTGCTCAGGCAGGGCCACGCCCCTGGTTGAAACCCAGTAGCCAGGGCCGAGGCTTTTCTGGGCCAGTGGCATCCCCAGGGAACACACAAACTTGTTGAAGCATAAACTGGTTGACCAGTGCAGGGGGAGGAGCCAGCTCTCAGCCTGCAACTCACTCACATATCCGCAGTGGACTAGGGGGCAGTACTTCCCTAGCAAGTGCGCTGCAGAAAAACTGTAAGCAAAATGAAAGGCCCAGAGACCTCCACCACCCACCCGTCTGAAGGGGGTCGAAAAAATGACAAGACAGAGAAACAGCAAAAGGTCTCTAAATGCAGAACAAGGGAAAGTGAATCCAGCAGAGGTAAATGCAGAGAAGGTTGAGAGCAGCAAACCTGTAATGTCAGAGACAGCCTCATTGGAAATAAAGAAATACCTCTGTGACCTCATCGACGAATTTAAATCTGAAATTCTAACTCAGGTGAAGCAAGATATAAGAAGATTAATAAAAGAAGTCCTGGGTAATCCTCAAATAGACACAAATGAAAGAATAGAGGAACCCAGAGAAAGGAGAGAAGCCTTTGATGAAGAATATAAACAAAATCTAGAATATATGAAACAGATCCAAAGAGAATATCAGGAAATTAAAACTCCATTGAAACCTGGCAAAACCTTTTAACAGAAACTAAAGACAAATGTTCAAGACTTGAAAATATATTTTCAAAGTATGATCGTGAAAGGAAGGATCTCTTAAAAATAATAAGGAACCAGGAAGCAATGATACAAAGGCTAGAAGATGACAAGAGGATTTATAACCTAAGAATAAAATATGTGAATGAAGATGCAGCAACAAATACAAATGCAGTAAAAAGTCTATTCAGAGAAATAATTAAGGAAAACTTCCCAAACATAATGTAACAGAAGTGAAGTTCAGATAAATGAGGATATAGAAATCCCGCCAGCTACAACCAAAACAGATCTACACCCAGACATATAATAATCAGGATCCCAGAAATCCATCACAAGAACAGAATATTAAAAGCAGTCAGAGAAAAGAAACAGATTACCTATAAAGGAAAACTCATCAAAATCACAGCAGACTTCTCAATGCAAACCATCAAATCAAGAAGAGCTTGGAGTGAAATATTCCAAGTCCTGAAAAAAAATAATCTCCAGCCCAGAATGATGTACCCTGCAAAACTGTCTCTCAAAATGCATGGAGAGACAAGATATTTCCATGACAAAGAGGAACTGGGGGAGTTTGTGACCACCAATCCAACCCTGCAAAGAATACTGAAGGACATTCTAGAGAGAGAGAAGAAAATCACCAGGGTTCCAGGAATAATGGCAAAAAGGCCTCAAAGAAAGGGGAAGACAGTGGAATGAAGGAGAAAAATAAAAAAATAACAACAGAAAAATAGCATGGCAGAGATAAGACAGAGAAGATTGGTTATATCACTGTTTTATCTTGACTGATTTTATTTGAATCTGGTATGCTTGAGAGTGTCGAGTCTGAGAGTAGGGGCAACTACTCTGAAGATGACAGGATTCAATAGGATACCCATTCTGGTTTGATTGTTAACTGCCTTTAAAGTCCTATAATGTCTCCAATGTTTAGATTTAATAGCGTAAAGCAATGCTAAGTCTATATTATATTTGACAGTATAGACAATTTTATTGAAAATAACAAGAGACATCATAGTGACTACCGTAGATCACCTAGTGTTGTGTTTTTGTATGTTCTTTTCATTTTGTGTTTCTCTAGGAATTTGTATTGCTGACTTGTTTTGATTTGTTTCTCCCTCTAATACAGAAAGGCTAGGTATATGTGTAGAGACTTATACATGTGTAGAACTTCTAAG